>JAECUM010042363.1:0-13550 GCA_016617855.1 Megalonaias nervosa
GCCATCCAGCTGAAGTTGAAGCTACCATCCAAGGCGTAGAGAGGTGCATTTCCGATGTGAAATCATGGATGACATGTAACAAACTGCAGATGAATGATGATAAAACTGAAGCCATTCTGATTACAACACAAAGACTTTCTCATTCACATCCTTTGCCTCAGACAATAAATATCAGCAACACCAACATTAAATTCACACAGTCAGTACGAAACCTAGGTGTTACTCTCGACAGTACTCTCATTGCACCAACATGTCATGAACATATGCAAGGCTGCATATCTTGAGCTGAGATGCATCAGCTCCATTCGCAAGTATCTTTCAGTTGATGCCACTAAAACACTTGTGTGTTCCTTAGTACTTTCAAGACTGGACTATTGTAACTCAATTCTGTCTGGTTTGTCTCAAAATCTACTCCAGAAACTTCAAAAAGTTCAAAACAGCTTCTTAGATCATCCTTAGAGTACCACGATCACAGCACGCCTCCCCCCTGCTCTGTACCCTACACTGGCTATTCATACGATCCAGAATTAAACACAAAATTTGTTCTCTGTACTAAGTTTCACTGACGGGCTCCAGTCCAACATACCTATCTGACCTCATCCATGTGTACACACCAGCAAGATACTTACGCTCCACTTCTGACACTCGTATTCTCATTATTCCCACTATGAAAATGAAATCATATGGACAACGTTCTTCTGCATACCAGGGCCCAGCAACGTGGAACGAATTGCCCACTGAACTTAGACACAAAGACACAATGATCTCATTCAAAAGCGCTCCTAAAACTCACCTATTTCAACTGCTAGAACAAACTTAAAGACCTAATAATGTTTCCTTACCTTAAATATTTACAGCATGTTTTCTGTTTTCTAATTTTGTGGTGTTTGTTTTATTTTTGTAATCATATCATTATATATGTTTTTAAGTGTTGTCAAATGTTGTAAAGCACTTAAACCTTCTAAAGATTAGGCGCTATACAAAATCCTCATTATTATTATCATCATCAAAATGACATCTCATTTATGGGGGGGGGGGGATGACTAAAATATAAAGATGGCTACAGTGGAAGCCATACTGAATGACAAATCAACACCATTTTCAATTAGGACCAACTAGACACTATAGCAACCTCATATCAATATGACATCCCATTCAGGAGATAGTAATGATGACTAAGTTCTAAATATGGCTAGTGTGGAAGCCATATTGAATGACAGATCAACACCTTTTTCATTAAGGACAAACTATACACCATAAATAAATCTTTTAGTGAAAACCATATTTCAATAACGATTTCAAAATGACTACTGTAACAGCGATACAAGATCTGGAGAAGCAATGAGAACACGATTTTCAAAATCGCTGCCATAATGGATGTCTGAGGAGCATCATTTTCATTTAGAATCAACACGACTTTGGGATTAACGTGTTTGTAAGGTTTTGTGAGGCAGTGGTCCCTCTCGAATAAGGCCACCTCTTCTGCAGCATATAATAGCCTTAGAAAAGGGGTGGCATTTATAGAGGGTAATCATACAGCTGTGAGTAATAATTACATACAAAGTCTGAATGGCATAACTATTTTTTTTATATATATGTAATATCTTCATTTACAAATACAAGGCAGGTTATGGAATCAATATGATAAAACTTGTATTTTGTTACTGAAAATAATTATAAATAAGTGGTGCAAAAACATGTCAAAAAGATCAGGTCCCAAACATCTGGTTGTTCATCCATTCCATTTTTGCCACTGTTGTAAAATGTGTGTACAGATGATGTTCATTTGAAACATTCTGACATCGAAGTGCTCAGCAGTAATCAGAAGACTCTCCATCTTCTTTCTTTGTTAAACTGCTTTCACTTTTCTTTCTAAACTGAGAATGTTTGACGATATTTCGCACTTTTTGTAACAACTTGTTCCTTCTTTGACAATTTGTAGTTATTATACAAAATGCTCCATGTTTACAAAGGACGTGAGATGTGATTGACTGGCTTTAGTCAGGTACACCTTCAAGGACATTCTGTAATCGATGAGAAGGAAACCACAATGGCTAACATACCATTTTTACCTTAAGGCAAAATGATCTCACATTGACTTCAGCTGAACAATACACAGCTCGCTTTTGTGATTTTAATAATTATTAGTGGTAATAATAGCCAGTAATTATCAAAGTGACAAAACCTGACTTCTAAAGAACAAAAAGCAATAAAGGTAAATCAGATTCCTTACCTCTTTGTATTAATTAAAGATTTCTATTAGTAAAACCCCACTATGTTGCCATGTGCAAGGAGTAAATTTCACGGTTTTTGCAATATTATGCTGGCCACTGGTCATAGGGTTAATGTCATAGACTGGAACTTTCAAACAAACTTATCAGTGTCTTTGGAATTTGGCTTTATAATTTGCGTGGCCACTAGTTGGGGGGAGGAATTTAAGGGGTGGGTGGGGTCATTTTAATCATCCCGGTAGCTTTGGGAATAGTTGTGGCTACTGAATGAAAAGCCAAATTACTATACAAAAATATAACAAACAGGATGATGCAATACCAATACTTGAATTATTCTAGGAACATGTGTTTTTGTCTTTAATGTTCAAGGTTTTATTTTGTAAAAAATATAATTTTTTTCAGCAAACCTTAGATGACTATTGACTTGGTCAATGTTATATAAATTATTCAAACATTAAAGATGCAAAAATCTTAAGAATTCAATCTACTTAAACTATATTAAAATGAATAAAAATTTTTAGTCATGTTACTGTGCTTAGCAATTGGACTGAATAGTATGGCAAAATATTTTAAATAATAAAGAACATATACATTGGTGCTTTAATAAATATTTTCATTATTTTCATATTAGTAGTATAGTAAACACTGTCACAAACTACCATTATTTTGGATACAATTGTTGCTGAAATCCAGGCCACAAATTTACCAATACAAGTCTATAAGCTGTGTCAAGACTTCAGACATATGGATGGTCATTTTTAAACCAGACTCAAATTTCGCCAATCACATCATTGGAATTTAGATCTCATTTCAACTCCAGACTAGACTTTTAATGCATGGATCAGTGTTACATAATGAGATGTATTCTTCTTAGAGACCACCTGTGAGATGACTTTTTGTTGACAGAAGTAATGGTCTCTCAAGACAGATTTTAAAGCAGATCCTATTTTGTATATGCATTATAATTCAAATAGTGATATGAAAACTGGCCTTAATGTCACCAACATAAATACTCTGTAGGTTTAAGATACCTGAATGGTCAAATATGAGTCATTTATATTTTGGCCAATCATATTGCTTGATTTTAAACTTAAATATAAGACTTAAGCTCTGTTTGTGGAATTTAGGGCTGGTTTCTTATAGTTAATGAGTATCTTTCTGAGTACAACTTGATACCATTTCAGCAAGAAAAGCAATGATAAATATGAAATGACTTTTTATCTTTAAGTTAATTGAAAGTTGTAAAATAACATTTTTGACAAATATGCTTTACAAGATATACATGTTAACCTATTTAATAACATTACAAGAAACTATGAACTATTTTATCATGATGGTCTCCCACTCTGTGACAATTCTTTTCACAGTTTTAAATTGTTTACTTTAAATAAATTAACACTATATTTTCATTAATGAACCATAATATCCAATGAGATATAAGCATCAAAAAATGGTGTAATATCAGAATATCCTGGGCCTTTACCTTGCATACTAGAAAAAATCTCAGACAAAATAATGACCATTCTGAACTGTACTTAAGCCCAAGGATGTTATTACATCATAATAACTTGACTGATGTCACAATGACATGATGATGTGTCATCACTAACAGCAATATACTGAACAGTTTCAGGCAATCAAAACCAAAATGATTTAATTTTTTAATAAAAAAACTGCATGAATAACAAAAAAAGAAATAAAAGTGCAGGTATTTCATTGATTGTTGAAACAATATTTATAACTTTGAAATAATCTGTTTTTGCACAGCTTGTCAGATGTCAGTCCACCAAATACGTAACAATTTTGAAGTATCACAACTATTTCAGAGAGTCTAAGTTATTCGACTCGCATTGGAAAAAGATGAGCATATTCCAAAAGGGTGTAATATGTGCGAATGTTTTTATCACAAAAAGGAATATCATTTCATGGTTCATACTCATTTTTGAACACAGAAAGGAACATTATTTCATGTATCATACTCACTTTTGATCACAGAAAGGAACACCATTTTGTGGATCATACTCATTTTTGATCGCAAAAAAGAACATCATTCCATGGATCATACTCATTTTTGATCACAGAAATGAACATCATTTCGTGTATCATACTGACTTTTAATCACATAAAGAAACATCATTTCATGTATCATACTCACTTTTCATCACAGAAAGGAACATCCTTTCATGCATTATACTCACTTTTGATCACAGAAAGGAACACCATTTTGTGGATCATAATCACTTTTGATCACAGAAAAGAACATCATATCATGGATCACACTCATTTTTGATTACAAAAAGGAACATCATTTCATGTATCATACTCACTTTGGAACACAGAAAGGAACACCATTTTGTGAATCATACTCATTTTGATCACAGAAACAAACAACATTCCATGGATCACTCATTTTTGATGGCAGCAAGGAATATCATTTTATATACATGTTCACTTTTGTTCACAGAAAAGAGCATCACTTCATGAATCATACTCACTTTTGATCAAAAATATTGGAAAAATGTGAATTTCTAACTTGAAACAAAGGACAATTATTGGAATTTTTTTTGTAAAATACAGAATGGGTGAAGCAGTTAACATCTAAATATGAGAATATCCTTTCCTAACTGGTCTATTCCTGTTACTAATTACAGGTACACATTTAGACCAATCAAACATAAGGAATCCCATAAAGGTGTAAACTTCCACTCTTAATTATTTTGTTTGAGATCATGCATCATTTTCATGGTGGCAAACTGTTCATAACTGCCTGGTGAATTTCCACAAGGATGATATAGTAAATATTTTGATATCATTGTACTTGATGTATAAATAACAAGAATCAAAGTGTACCAGATGGAAAACTGCTACTATATTTTAATAGTAAGATCTTTAAGATGGTTCAGTGAATGAGACAAAGAAAGAAAAACATCAAGCCTATGTAAATTCCATATATATGCCCAATATTTAGCTCCTAGGAAGATATATATTAACATCTCACTATCACTCTCTCTCTCTCTCTCGTATAAATTGCTTCTGTTAACAATACAGAGTAATAAAAATGAAAACAAAAATATTCACCACTATTAGGATATGCTTGTTAACATGATCAACAGGTGATCTGTCAAACTTTTTAATAGCATCTTGTACAACTAATTATTTTACAACAAAACTAAAATGATACACAGTGCTGTTTTACCATAATACATCCACAGTGCTGTTTTACCATAATACATCCAGTGCTGTTTTACCATAATACATCTACAGTGCTGTTTTACCATAATAAATCCACAGTGCTGTTTTACCATAATACATCCACAGTGCTGTTTTACCATAATACATCAACAGTGCTGTTTTACCATAACTGATCCACAGTACTGTTTTACCATAATA
The DNA here is from genome assembly GCA_016617855.1 of Megalonaias nervosa. NCBI lineage: Eukaryota > Metazoa > Mollusca > Bivalvia > Unionida > Unionidae > Megalonaias > Megalonaias nervosa. The sequence goes on from JAECUM010042363.1 coordinate 5,622, forward strand.
CATCCACAGTACTGTTTTACCATAATAAATCCACAGTGCTGGTTGACAATAATACATCCACAGTGCTGTTTTACCATAATACATCTACAGTGCTGTTTTACCATAACTGATCCACAGTACTGTTTTACCATAATACATCCACAGTACTGTTTTACCATAATACATCCACATTGCTGTTTTACAATTATACATCCAATGAATTCTCAAGCTGATAATAATCAACTCTAAGAAAATTATTGAGCCGAACCTAATTAGACAAGATCCTATCCTATTTTCCATAAACAGAGTGACCAAGAGCATATTTCTCTATTGGATTTAAAATTATTTATTAACCTGACCAAAAACAAATGTTTTCAAGGTTGAAAACTTTATGTCTGTATAGCACCATATATCTAGAAATTATAATTTAGATTTCCAAATGAATCTATGGAGAAAGGAAAATTGCAACAAGTGCTTACTGGGAATAACTAACTACCATTTTTCTTAAAAGGGCAATTCTTTACTTTAAATATCATAAAATAAGAATATAAGATGAAAATATCATGACCTTCTCACAGCTGGGGGGATAATGAATAAGTATGCAAACTTAATGATCATGTATTTACAAGTATGTTGTTTTTCTTGCTAATATTCACAAACAAAAAAGAAATAATTTCATTCTAATACATTATATAATAAAACTACACTTATTTCTGCAAAATGTGCTGGCTATATTGTCATTTGCATTAATGAAAACAACTACACAAGAATAATGAGGATTCTTATAGTAAAGATGAACAAAAATAAATCTAACACATTCAAAGGCATGTATGTGTGCAGCATTCTCATGGCTGTTAGAAATCAAATGTTGTACATCACAATATTTACACAAAACATACAAATCTTTGCAGATTTAAGAAGGACACTGAGGCTGCACATTATTTTTTACATTAAGCATTATGATATAACAGAATCCATCTATTCCATCCTTAATTTGCAAACATTTTATGTTTTGAGCATGCATATCTACTGCATTTGTGTAAATCTATGATTAAGATGGTAATTTCCCCATACATTATGTTAAAAGTTGGAGACATAGTATTAGAAGACCAGTCTGCCCTTTTGAATCAGACTGATGCTCAAATCATTTAACAGATGGCCATCCTCAAATTCCACCACACATTAGCAGTTTCCTGTATCCAAGTATGCATTCCCGATAACACACTCACTGTCGCCTTAAATTGTCAAGACGAGCTTCCAGATCAGCATCAGCATCATTTGGCCCTCCAACAGCTGCAGCAGCTTGAGGCTGTTTACTAGCTTTTGATGCTATAGATACACCTGTTGATGGCAGGCCTGCAAACAAGAACAAAATACATATAAGCCAAACGATCACACTCTTCATTTGCAAGTCTCATACGGAGTGAATTTGGTTGTTGTTGTTTTGGGTTTAATGCCATTTTTCACTGCTTGATAAGCTACACATCAGCCAGTATAACCGGTGGAGGAAGAACCCCTGATAAGAACCAGCAACCCATAGGAATCTACATGTACCCACACCGGTCAAGCTAGAGACTTGAACCCATGCACACACTCGTGAGAATGCAGTGATCATTAAAGTTGAGCACTTTAGCTCACTTGGACACCTGTGAATTTGATATGATATGCATATAATTTCACATTCGAGAACTAAAGTGTTCTACAACATGAATGCTCCACTACATCCTGTTTGTATAACTCTGCTATGAAATGTGCCCAAAAAACTTTAATAACAAAAACTTAACTAAAGTAAATGAAGCATGATTATTAGGTCACTGATGCTTATTTTTGGTAAGATGGTATCTACATATGAATCTATATACCAAGCTGCATGACTTTGGAGCTGCCAATGCCTGAGAAAACCTACACACACACACACACACACCTTAACCAATGTCACTGAAGCATGAAATTTTTCGATCACAGTGAACTACATCATTCTGAAGCTACCAATACCTAAAAAAGTGAACTAAATGCACAACTTAAACAAGGTGTGACTAGTAGATAGATGAGCAAAGAAAATACCATATACCTCAATACTTCCATTAATAGACATCGATGCAAATTATATACCTGATGACTTTTTCTAAAGGCTGTCCAGAATTCTATCATTTTGGATGGCCAATGGACTTCTCTTTCTTTCACCCATATACCTAATAGTAAACTTCTGTTTTTCTTGCCTTTTTCAAAAGCAATTTTTCACTGCCACCAAAACCAGTTAATTGCTCCTATTTACAATACTATGGTTTCACTCTTTCATGAGGTACTAATTTGTGTGCATACTGTAGTAACACGAATTTAAAAACCCAATGAAAAATGAGCCATATGTGATGCAGAAAGTCCCTCACCTTCTACGTTAATGATAAATTCATATAGATAAGAAAAACCCTGCTATTTATCTGTCAATTCAACTAGTTACTGTTATGGAAATATTATCTTTTATCTATGTTTCATTTTATCCCTTCTGACAATTTTTTTTATAAATAATTAGAAAATATTTTACATTGTTCCAGTCCACATGTATGTATACAGTATTTGGTACCCGTTAATTCCACTCACTTTCTAAATAGATACATGTTGTGAGATCAGTAAGGACTGATAGAAAAGAGAACAACCATACATTATTTAACTGAAAGTGGGAATAAAGTACTGTATATACTTGCTCACAGATGAGTCCAACTGCAAACTGCACAGACTGCACAATGCACCAGAAGATCTAGGTCTGTGTATTTTGTTAGAAGTAATCAATAGAACAAACAAACATAAACCCTGACCTGCAAGTGCATTATGCTATGGCAGATCTGGATCTTTTGTTGTTTGTAGTTTGATCAGACATGCAGGAAATAAGACTTAATGTTTGCTTACGTTTTGTTATTCTCTACAATTCTCGGTAAATCAAATTTTATCCACATTTGTAATCCATCTGAATGAATAATCTACATAAAGCATTGGTAAGTGCAATCATTTATACGTCTGATTAGAGATGGCAAACGTAACTGTTAAAATTTAAATCCTCCCAAAAGCACATCTAAGGGCTGTTCCAGTAAAATATATACCCCCCGCCCCCGGGACGGCACTTCAAAAAAACTTCTGTAGGAGGTTGTGTTTCAAAGTATTTTGATTCTGACAGTGGAAGGTTGATTAGGAAAATCACTTCTGTTGTGGGTTGTGTTAACAAAATGAGAAATCGCTGGTGGGGTTGTCAGAAAAAAAAAACCGAATATATATTTAAAATCACAACTAACCCCCTCATAGCTGTCTAACGTGAATAGAACATTGGGTCTAAAAAAGATGCCAGTACATGCAAGTGCACCTAATTTGTACGAATTCGTGTACTTTTAAAGCAGTGATACGCATTCTGCAAATTAAGTCAACGTCGCGGATATAAAACGTGCTTTGCGCAGTATGCAATTTTTATTCAACTTTTAACTTAGTGCATTTTGCGACATAATTCACGCTGCCAGTAGCAGTATCGCAACGCTTGATGAGACATCCAGATTCAGGAAGGCAAACGTTAAAATAGCTGGATACTTCGGTTCGACATGAATGGCTGTTAAACTAAATTTGATTGGTTCATTGGGCCCTGGAACAAGCATTTTATGGTAGTTTTAACCTTGCTTTCATTATGGAAGTTTTACAAATGCGTGTTTCAAATAAGGGCCACAAAGGCAACCAAAATGGCTGAATCACAACAGGGTTTGTCGCCAGATGACGTTTTCAGTCGGCAAATACTGGCTGGTGATACCTATGATGACAATGAATTTCATGTATATCAGTCTGTTGGACACTGGGAAATTGTCAATGGAAATACCAGTGTGTGATTTTGAGCCCAAAATTGATGCTGAGTGCGAATCCATTGTACGTGGTGGATGGACAGGATGCTGGTTATATTTATTCAAGATACCCATGCCTAAACAAGCAGACTATGGGAATGTTGGACTTAAAACCATAATACAGCATTATGGAAGAGAAAAAAATCTGGCATAAGAGGTAGCAAAGCACTGAATCAAGGAAGTGAATCTTTGGCAGAGTTCATGCTAGTGAAAACTTTTCTTTTTGGAACAGAGATATCCAGGAGAGAATACCCATGGGGCCATACCTGTGAGATGTTGAAAATTGCACAACCATAAAGAACAGTAACTTGTTCAAGCTAGTTATGCATATGCATTTCAGACAGAAGGCAATGAAAGGGAGTTCTCAGCACAGAATAATATTCGTACATAGAGGAGGAGGATCATATTAAATTCAGAAACAATCAACAGATTAATGCTCATAGGGAACATCAGAGAATCCCTACACAACATAATTAATTGTGTGTAGATCTTTAGTTGGCAGAACCACTATGGCAACAAAGAATAACAAGACTAACTTTCATATTATGCAGATGTATTACCAAATGAAGTACATGCTCTCTATGTGCAAAAATTAAATGACATTAAACATAAGAAACTGACTGAAATGTGTAAACTCAAAGCAAGATGGACAAAATTTGTCCTGTTTGTGTTTGGTTATTCCTATGTATATTTTGACGATGTTGATATTTTCTGCAGACCTTTTGGCACTTAGTTCCAAGCCATCAAATGGTATTTGTGTTACAAACTGGATTACTATTATCTAGTACACATTTTGAAGCATTGTCATTAACTAATGATGAAATTGATGACAAAATACTTGATGTCATTCTGATATATGGATTCTTTACTACACTATTAATATGTTTATCCTGATTCTTCTTTACCATCTCCTTTAGTTTTACTGGTATCAATACTTGTAATAAAATTGTAACTTCTATTTTCTTACAACCTAAATATTTGTGATCATGTATTATTGTCAAAAGGTAAAATGTACTTGGTTTTGTTGTAAAATCTAAAACTATTAATTGGCAAGGGACTAAAGTAAAAAGTGGGTCAACTTTATGTGTGCAAAAAGTATTGCCATATTACAGAATAGTTGTATGAAATGTATTTTGCAAAGTTGCAGAACCAGCACTTGTATTGTAACCACATATTCCATTTAAATAATACTATCATTATGTCTGCATATTCCCGTCAGTTTTTCCCAAGCGTTATTAATTTCCTGATCTGATGTTCGTTTCTTGTGCAATTTTTACACATCAAGAATTCTCAGTATCATTAAAAAACAATGTAATCTGCACCAAAATGAGTTGTTTGAGAAGAAATTCATTTTTTAACCAAAAATCACTGAAGCTATGAGTTCTGGCATTAAAGTCTCACATTAAATAACATTTAAAGTAGCCATGATAGTAATTTAGGATGCAGCTGTCCTAATTTCACCTTTGGTATATTCAGATCTTGAATGTGATGGAGGAACATGGCTCCAAAATAAACACATCAATTTTAGAACCTGTTCATTGACTATGAATCAAGTATATAATCAGAGTCCAACTGAATTGTTAGAAAAATTTTAGTTCTTTTGACAACATCATAATTAGCTGTCAAATATGGAGTAAGCCTATGGTCTTTCTGCCATCCCAACCAAGACCCCACCACAAGCACGTGACCATACCCAATGACATCACAGTAATAATCGCTATAAAACTAGAGATGACATCTCTTTCAGTATTTTGATTTCAGTAGAGCCTTAACAGAGTGGAACAGTAAGAAAGAGTGACAGATATTTAAGTATTAGGGAGATATTTAACAATGGCTATTCCTCCCACCACCACTTCCTCACTGGAGATTACACACACACAAAACTTGGATTAAATCCTGAAATCCTGGCAGCAACCCTGCAGGGGAGATAACTTGACCATTTTATTTGATTTTATTGGTCTCTGGTTATCCCATGGTATTTCTGTTACTTGAACATTATCTTACAGTGTGTCCAGTCAGCATGGTCGAAAAAGGCATACAACCATTGAGAGTTGTTGAAGGACTCACATTACTACAGATTTGAAAGAACCAGACCATACTATAAATCAGTGAAGATAAAACAGAGTATACATGGTTTGACTGTCCCTGATTGGTTGATAATGAAAGTAAGATTTTGGTAAAAAGAATCTTTTGAGAGCTTGTCCTACCTGTAACTGAAAAAAAGTCATAGACATCATTTTATTAACATAACTTCCATCCCTTTACAGACCTGAGTTTGGAAGACTCGTTGCTGAAATCAGCACTGGACTCTTTAATGTAGTATTGAAAGCACACATTTCAAACTTGTGTAGATCCAGAAAATGGTGCGGCTGTTATGGTTTTCTTTTCACAAAGTTGTCGTCTTAGATGTGTCTATACTGATACAAATTTAATCATGAGCACTCAAAATTTTAAGTTACTGAATTTTAATATCATGGTGTTTGCACAGGTTTACAATGGGAACTGAATTAGTACAGCTAGTCTTGTTTTGTGCAGAAACATGGAATCCAAGCAGAATACATCCAGAAATGTAGAGGTTTTCTATCTTGGATTTAGTCTCCCTGTTGCATTTCACATTGATATGCATATTCACAAACAATTAGTATAGTAGTAGGAAAAGTAAGTGACAAATTTAGATACATATCATAAACAAGAGAAACAGTATGTGGGGGGACAAGATCATAAGAACAGGCTGCAATGGAGAAGTATAACAACAACAATAATGAGCAGAAGTGTGCCTCTTTTTTTGATGTGTGCAACATTATTTTCTCCGCTTCAGTAAGAAATTATATCAAAGGGAAGACAATAAAGGGTGTACAGTTAACTAAACCACGTGAATTTAGCTACTCAAATCAATTTTAACCTTCTGGTTATATCTGTTCTGGTCTGTTTCTGTCCATTCTGGTGATTATGTCCACTGAATCAGTATGGTTGGAAAAAAAATTGGCAAATTTAAAGATTGAAAAATCTTTTGGCAGATTATGATTATACACTGTACTTCTGCCTGAGAGATGTGAAAAATTTAATTTCTTGGTTTGTTGATTCTGGTTGTTGCTCAGTTCAAATGCATCACTGAAAAACACGGATGCATTCTCATACTTTGTTACAAATATTTATTACAGATGCAGAGCTCCACATATCGGTGTATATAGCTTGAACAAGTTATAACAGTACTAGTTGGAACAATGGACATTGTTTGAGAAACTTTAAGTGGGCTAAAATGTAAACTTTTCGGCAGCATGTGATGCAGGATTGCTCAAGACTTATCCATCTCTTATGCTCACCATGAAAAATCCATTTGTACCAACTGATGATGACTTTTAGGTAACTGTCAGAAAGGCATAATTGACAATATTCAAAGGTCTTCAAAAATTACTAGAGTCAAAATTTATAAACTCATACAGCTGTGGCAAAAATGATGGACTAGTACCTTTGCTGCTGTTGCCACAGTTGATTAGATGGTTGATTTAGTTTGGTGTGGTTTGGGGGTTGGGGGGGGTTAACAGTATATTAGGTGGAGGAAGAACCCCGAAAGACCACCAACCTAAATTGGTTGATCTGTGACAAAAACTCACTCTGTGAGATGTGCAAATGAGCTGTAAAAGCAAGCACCTTAGTACACTTGGGCACATGGAGCCTTTGTTGATTTGATGTTTATCTCCAACAGCCAAAGTCATTTAGACATGATATCTCAGGTTTTGGTAGATCATTATGGCCTTTACACCATTTTCAGATGAAGAGAATCTATATATGGCAGCTAGTTTTACTGCTAAGAAAATCCAAGTACTTCTGAGACACCAAACACCACTTATGTTGAACCACTGACCTTCCACAGGTAACTGGCAACATTCTCATTTACAAACTGGAGGCAAGTAATCACATGACAAGTATCTTGTACCACTCTGCCATGGAAGCCCCTCAGACCATGGGTATAGGTCTCATATGAAAGACTGGAAGTGAGAGATAGAACCTGTGACAACTGGATTAAAAGTGCAGAATGTTACTGCTAGGCCATCAGTGATGATGATGATGCTGTTGA
>JAECUM010042364.1:0-27020 GCA_016617855.1 Megalonaias nervosa
CAGTCGGCGACCCTGCGACAAGTCTGCGACCAGTCGGCGACCGAGACTGCGACAAGTCGGCGACCAAATCGGCGTCCCTGCGACAAGTCGGCGACTGCGACAAGTCGGCGACACACAAGAAGCCAGGAATAAGACGGTATCCCGCTGAGGTAGAAATCTGTCACACTCTGGAGTGCCAGTCCTCAGCCAGATTCAGCGGGGTATCACTCCAAATACAAGACCTATCCTAAAGAACCCGAGATAGCGAGACTCGGGGCTGTGTAGCCGAGGGATTTTTCCGCTACAATACCAACAAAAACTCAAAATAGCTATAAAAGAAAAGGCCTTTGAGAGAGTAAACAGAAACAAATTGTGAAATGTGCTTGAAGACTATTGGATACGTGGACAGTTATTAGATAATATAAGAGCAATATATGACGACAATACATGTGCCGTAAGAACCACCACAGGGCTGTAAAACTGCTTTGCAGTAACATCTGGAGTGCGATAAGGGTATAGACCCCTCCCCTTTTTATGTTTGTCTTCTATATAGATCTAATCACAAAAGAAACAAATCCACATCTAGAAGACCTAAATGAACTTCTGTTCGCCGACGACCAAAGTTAGTAGTATATGTATATGAGGGTTTGAAACCAAAGAGGGTTTAAGGTCAGAAACCCCCACCCCCTCAAAAATAAATATATAATGACATTTTTGCACCACCTCAGAGACCCCCTCTCCCTCAAAAACCACATTTTTATCTCAGAAAATGATGAAATTTTGAAACCCAAAGGGGATTCTAGACCAATAGATTTTTTCATATTAAACAATAAAATATTATATAAGATGGGATATCAAACAACGTCAGTACGACATGTTGGATTTGATTTAACAAACAAATTTTGTAAGAGATTTAATTCAATCAAATCAGCCTCATGCTATACTGGCATAACAACTAAAATAATAAGCAATTGTATTAAAAATGTTGGTTACCATGTATCACCAAAATATGGATCAGTATGGTTATTCGCAACTGAAAATGACAAACGAATAAGAGGTTGGGCAGATGATTTGATGACATTTATTAACAATATGGTTGATATTTTATTTGATAATGATATTTCTAAACATCTACAGTGTACATAAACAAGGTTCCTATCTCCGAGACCCCCTACCCCTTCAAAACTTTCTATGTTAACATTTTGTCTAAAATATGTTAGAAAAATATTTTCACTTACTTGTTCATAAAATCCTTTAGCAGAATGGCCATGAAGAACATTTTGACTGCTTTTTATATCGTTATTCTAGGAAACTCCATTGCAAATATCTTTGACCTTGATTTCAGTAGGCGTTTTGGGAAAATCCATTGGAAATATCTTTGACCTTGATTCCAGTAGGCGTTTTAGGAAAATCCATTGCAAATGACCTATCTTTGACCTGATTTTGGCGTTATATTTTAGGAAAATCTATTGGAAATTCCCTATTTTTAACCTTTCAAAATGATTACATGATCTAGTTATTATAGAAATTCTGTGTGGGCAGACGGAATACAATATATTATGACGCTCTGATTGATTTTTATTTAACAAAGGAAACAGTGCTCTGTCTGATCGGATATCAAACGAATAGACTGCAATTTATTTTTCATCATAGAAAACCAAAGTATTTTATCATTTACTCGTACATGAAAACATTTTTTTAATATATTTTCACAGAATATGAAGTAGTATATGAATGAGGGTTTGAGACACTTATTTGTTTCCATGGATCAAACATTTTATTGTGAAAAAATGATCAAACCTAACTCGTAAACAAAAATACAAGGAAGAAAGACAGTAATTTTTTAAAGAATTTCATCGCCTATCACTAGAACATCAACATTCGCTATTAAGTATAATTTAGTTTCAAAACTGTACAAATAAAAATTTAATTCTACCAGTTAAATTTCGACGACATTCAAATAGTTCTTTCATTGCTATCTTATTGACAACATACTTACTACCTTTTGCAAAAATCTTCGACCGGTCTATGCTAATTATTGTACACAACTGTTGACTGATCGGATCATGAAAATTGTCATATTTTAGTGCAAGCTCGTCTCGCAAACTTTCGAGATAATTAAAATATTTACCGATAGAAACTCTTTCTCTAATATTTTCCATCGTCTTACCAAACACCGAGTTATTCATTAACTTAAAAAAGGTTTTCTCAAATTCGGTTTTAGCCACAGCACGACGTTTCGTATTTAAGTCAATGTAATTTGCCATCCACCTCGACTGATTAAACTTTAGCACGCGATGGACTTTTCTCAGAATTAGTCCAGCATCTACTGCTTGTTTAAAATTTTTGTAATGCATAACGTAATTTCTTTTATTTAACAAATTTAGAACTAACTTATTAACAATCGAATTTTTTGCTGTTGTCGTTGCTCGTTGTTCAGGCGATAATAAATTATAATCGATCATCATTGACTCTGCACAAAACGGATAGTCGTTATGTAGATCATGTAACGAACTAGGATAATCGAGATCAACTTCAACAAAATATGAAATATCGGAAAAATCATGATTAATTTTTCTAGGTAAATCTTTTTCAGTTTCTTTAAGAAATTGATCTGGAGTTATCCAATGAAATCCACTACACGGCATTGGTTCCGAGATCGCATATTCATACAAATTATTAGAGGCCAGATAAATAATATGATTAGATGGGAGATTTTTATCATAATTTTTCAGATATTTATTATTAGCTACTGCATATTTTTTTTGTTATAACGCTAATTCCGCCTCTGATACCTTTTTCAATAAAGTTAAACATATTAACATCTGTTAAGAGATCCAATTCTATCTTACTCGTTTTTAACAGAGCGTCCCAAGACAATCCTGGAGCAGAATAATACCAACAAGGATCTAGTCCATAATTTTCATGACTAACTTGACGAAAACTTTCAAAAACATCTGCTAGCAATAATACATCTGTTTTCAAATATAAATCGTGATAATCACCAAATGTTTTACAACTAAATTTATTCCAAATATCTTGTGCATATTTGTATTCGTCATCTGTGATATTTTCATTTTTGAGTTGCGAGTAAAATTTATCTTTATCGGGAAGAGAAGTTTCATTAAATCTGCTCCAATCGTCGAGATACTCGTACGGAAAGATACCTTTTTTTGTCAAATTGATATAGTTTTCACCAAAGCAACTTTTTAAGTTAGCGAAACTACTGCAACCTTTAACAAGCTCATCTAATGATGCTGCCATAAATTGCAGACTGTCAGTAAAACGTAATTTACCGATGTCACCGACATATACTTTTCAAAATTATTTGGAATACATTTTATTACGTTATTTAATTTTAGTTTAGCTTTAATATTTTCATCAGCAAAAGCTTCTACAATGATATGACTGTCATAGCCACGAAAGTTATGTAAAACTACAGGAATAAAATCTGGAGCATGAAATTTTAAATTACAGCTGTTATGAGCTGCTCCACGATATTGGCCGGTCAAATGACAATGATCTCGCACCTTATCACGGACTCCGTTGGAGTCTTCCAGCAACTTTTCACAAATATGACAATTAACTGCCTCATCGAAATCGAGTTGTTGTTTAGACGTTATTTTCATCGGAGCTGTTTTAAATAATCTGTTAGAAATTTTATTAACTTCGTCTATTAAAGTTTTTAATAGCCATACGGCAGGATTTTCACCTCTATATAACTTTATCGGAGTTGAAAATTTATCGTTCGCACAACAAACTACTTTATAAGCTACTCCGCAAGGAATATGCTGTTGTATTTTTCTAGTACTTGATTTATTCGGATTATTTTCTGCTCCAACCACAGGAACGAGTGGACACTCGAAATCAGCGTAAATAACAAAAAGGAATATTTAGTTTATGGTCATAATTTTTAAATTTTAATATTTTTTCTTCTTCGCTAGGCATAGTTATTCTTTGAACGTTGACACAGTATTTGAGATGCTCCTGCAGTAATTTATTGCTAGAAAAACCATGCAGACATCTATAACAGAAATATTTTATATTTTTATTTTTGCTATACTGTCTGCCAACTAGGCCATTAAAGTTTTTTTATCCAACAATAATGTCCCTGATAAAATAATAAATTTATTGTATTTTGTGTAGCATTTTCTGAGATATATCTCGGGTAAACGTTTTCTCGCTCATCTAGTCCGAAAACATTTACTGTGATACTGTTTTGTTTGTCAAACTTTGGTATATGATTTCTGCTACTGGAAAAGTTATTCCTAAAAAATTTAGTTCGTCGTTGTATGGCAAATACTTTTCAATTCTGCCGGGGTGATCACACTGAGGATGTTTTGCAGGAAGAATAGACCATTGAAAACATTTGTCATCATTGTTTTTGACATTTATACAGCATCTTTTGTTTTTAATTTTTTGAGGGAGATCGACGTACAAACTACCGCGAAGTATGTTACATTTTGCTGTGTGAAATAAAACTTCTTTTATCATTTCAAATTTCCAACCCGATCCTGATGCAGTAAATTCTTCTAATTTTTTGTTTATTTCTTGATGTATTTCGTCGGCGACCATGGCAAAGTCTGTTCCAGTTAATATTTTTCTCGATTTTGCTGTTAAAGATGGTCCCGAAATTTCGCTGTCAAAACTTTTTGTTTCAAAAATTGCATCAAGTACATCTTCAACTGAGTGTAACTTTGATAAAATCGTATGATATTGGACTATAAGTTTGATACTTTTATGAGCCGCAAGTTCTTGAGCTATAACTGGTTGTAAAAGATGAAATAAATTTGTGGAGCTAAAATTTGCTAAAATATTTTGATCATCAAGTTTGTAACTATTATCATAGCCAGAAAATGCTGAAGCAATTTTAACATTATATATATAGGAATATTTTATATTTAATTGAATTTTTTTTAAGATTCCTAATTAGAGATATAAAAAACCTTATAGTATAATGACAGAAATTTTGAGATATATCAGAATGACAGCGGAAGAGCAAGAAACTTATCATGTTCAGCCAATGTACAATTTATATGCCGCAAATATGTTAGGTTCTGTTATTAACATAGAATCTAAAAAATCTGTTGGCATATCAACACCAGCTGGTGTATTAATTTCAGTAAAAGACGATAATGCAGAAAGGACTAAAATGTTTAGAAAAGATTTTATTTATACTTTGCTTTGCGATGATATTCCAGAAGGACAACGAGTATACAGAGTAGATAGCGCAATTGCTGATGATAATATTGAAAATATAGCATTACAAATGAATTTCAACTTCATCCAGTATTTGATCTATATGAGGCAAATGATAAGGGAATTATTAGACATAAAAAAACAAAAACATTGTTGGAAATTTACAAAGAACTGGATATCTTGATGTTACTGTACGTGGAACTAAAGCTGATTTTATTAATTATAAATCACACAGGTGTGTGTTTGAAACTTTTAACGGACTAATACCTAATGGTCTAGTTATTGATCATAAAAATGGTATTAAAACAGATAATCGTTTGGAAAATTTAGATGTGGTTACACCAAAAGAAAACACAAGACGTGGAGCAGGTTCTGATGGTTCTAATTTTAAAAATCCAAGAAGATCAGTTATTTCAATAAATTTAGAAACTGGAGAAAAAATAAAATTTAGATCAATAGCATCTGCGGCAAAATATCATAAAATTAATCCAAGTGCAGTAAAATTTGTAGCTGATAATGTAACAAAATCAGCAACGTCAATGTTGACATTTGATAGTTTTAATTTTAAATACGATAACTAATGATATTTTCTATATCATTTCGAGTAAGACAATTATGACTAAATTCCATAATATCGTCGCGATTAAATCGTAATGTCATCATTTTATTTGTATCAAGTTTCATTTTTTCTGCTGCTGTTAATAAAAATATGTCAGATTCACCAAATGTTATCATAACATCAACAAAATAAAAACTGTTTCCCAACAAACAATTTCGAATTGCCTCAGCTAATTCTTTGTGATTTAATATATTAACTCTTTGATGATATTTTCTTTCTCCGAACATCTTATTATTTATTAATTAGATAAAAGATTATTATAATAATGAACTTAATTGAGAGACTGGCTAAATTATATTCGGGAGATTTTGTTTCAGTTTCAAATTTTACATTAGAAAATATTACTAATGACAGATTTACTGGTTATACTGAAAATGATATTTTACATAACTATGATGAAGAAGAAGATGATGTTGTTGTTAGTAAAAAAAAATTTAAGCAGACCAACAACTGGACGATATGATGTTAAGTACCATATTGCTAAAAAAATAATAAAGTTTAATTTTACTATCACGGAGCATCAAATATTTTGGCATCTTATAAAACCATTTTTAAACGTAAAAATAACTGGACAACAAGGAAATATAAAATACGATTTTATTTTTGTTAAAATATTTAATTTAACGCCAGTCGATGATGCAAGAAAATTACATTTAATTTCTCTGTGTAAACCAGTAAAATGTAAAACTGTACTAATAAAATACGAAGAAATTTATAATGATATTATTCGATCGACCGAGTTGGTATCCAGCTATTAAATTTATCGCCATACCCTCACCATTTGACTAAACTTTTGTTGCCGCGCTTTTTAATAACTTTTTCAATAACAAATATATCTTGTTCTGTTTTCTGAAGTTCTTGCTCGTAAAAACTGCCAGTTATAGGTTCACCTAATAAATCTTTCAACGAGTATGTAACTGGTATTGTTAAAAGGACTTTATCAACAACAAATACTTCTTCGCTCCAGTTATGAGGATATCATTTTTCAAAAGTTTTTTACCTCAGAGAAATTCTAACTTTATCACCAACTTTAAATTTATGTCTGCGGTACATATTTTCGTTTGCTAATATTGGATTTGCAATCGCGTCGTTTGGCGACATTTTACTTTTGCCTAGCGAAAGGGATCTGTGTTTCGTGTTATTATACTCGTCAACAATTTTTTGCAAGTTGTCAATATATTTACTCGTATTTTTAGCTGTTAAATATTTGTGGATTTTTTCGTTGAGCGTGCAATTAAATCGCTCGATGATGACGCTTTTTCCCTCATTTCCTGTGACATATTTTTTCATGTTATTTTGCTCTAAAAATTGTTCAAATTTTTTATTAAAAAATTCTGCTCCATGATCAGTCCAGATTCTATTTGGTTTTCTTTCTGTGTTAACAATAATTTGTTTTAATGCATCAGTCATCGATGTTCCTGTTTTATCCGAAACGGGTATACTAAACGCTTATTTACTAAAAACATCTACAACATTAAAAAGATATCTTTTTGGAGCGCCATCGGCGCCAACGTTAAATTGAGCTAGATTTGAGACATCAACTAAATCTATCGCCCAGATGTCATCAACGGCATTTGCGACAACTTTACGTCGCGGAAACATTTTTTTTTAGGTTTATGTAGCTCTAAGGCAAGATCATCATATAATTCTTTTTTACCGAGACCTAATTTATATTTTGCTCCAATAAAACCCTGGACCAGCCTTCGGTTAACACGTTCTCGCATATTTACAGGTTTCATATCACGAAGTTCGTCTAACATTACTTTATCGCAGCTATGTTTATTTTGTTCTTTGTCTGGAAGTTCAATATCTCTGTAGCAGATATCATGGCGCATTGCTATTGCATCAACTTGATTGTAAGGCTCTTGTCCTGGCAGCGGATTATCGTTTTCATCAAGTTGTTTATCAAGAGGATTATAAGGTCCAGTATATTTATGGCCTGGCAATGTCCAACCGCCCTTTGGTTTCGGCAATTTGCCAATAAATTTATGTATATCTATACCTGTTCCAATTATTTCTCTGTTGTTGCATTTCTGACAATATGTAACAATTTTATTTTGCTCGAGGCACAGTCGCACTCGCATGTCATTATTTGTTTTATAACTGACAAATTTTTCAGATTTATAATAATATTGTTTCAGTCGTCTACTAAAATAATTTCTGGATAATCCACCCCGGACAACTTTGTTTTTGGCAAAAACATAATTTTTCTTTTTCCACAGATTGCACAAATACTTTTCAGCATTATTCTATAATTTTTTGTTTTTTCTGTTTTTTCATCTTTATTTTCTGTTTTAGTGTTACACTTAAGACAATATGTTGACATTGTATATCAGTGAGTTTAGATAAAATTTGGAGCTTTTCAAGCTCTGCAAAAGTTCAATGCAATCTCATCATTAGCGTGAGAAGGTTGTTTGTCAAATTGCAAAATAAACTTTAAAAAATCTGGATTTTCAGTCATCTGTTTAATGAACGTTACGCAATAGTATCCACAAGCGGAAGTTACAACTGGTTGAATTTGATTAGACGAATAATTTATTGTTTTCGCAAGAGACTTCGTCTCTGGAGATTTTGTCTCTTGAATTCTACTCATATATTTTTTTACTGCATCACCTGGTGGAATTCCGAACGAGTCAAAATAATTGTTATCAAAAACAGCTGCCCAATGTGTACCAGATCCGTCATTGAAATCTTGTATATTTATAACGCACGAACCTGGAGACGCTACCGATGGAATCGCTGTAAGTTCATCTTTAGAATAAACTCCACTGAAATTTTTTACTTTTTTTAGTTTGTCAAGTATATCAAAATTGCTTAACGCAGACTTCATCTCTTTGTTCCTGGCAACATTAGTCCTCGTCCTACTCCAAACAGATTTGGCAATAGACTTCCCGCCAATCCTGCTAGTAATGGGGCTATTGGAATAAATCCACCTTTTCGCCTCGGTCGTGTCTTTCTTTTCGTCGTTGTCTTTCTTTTTGCTGTTTTTCGTTTGGGCATTATATTCATCAATCACATAAAATTAAACTTGCAAAATTGTTACCATCGACATTCATACGAAACATTAAACTAAATGAAAATTTTCTTTATTCCATGACCCTCAACTGCCTTTTTCGTTGCGCCAGATACTGCTCCAGACGCTGCTGCTAATCCTAATGTACCAAGTACTGGCAAAATTTTAGGTATTAACGTTCTGGCCATTACAGATAGTGCCGGACCGAAGAAACCACCTTGTTTTGCCATCGCAGTTATTTGTGCAGCACTTAAATTTAAAACAAAAGGTTTTTTGCGATCGTATTTATTTACTTGTTTTTTGGTTAACATTAATTTTGTTAAAGTACCTAAAACACCTTTGGTGTTAAGGTTGACCTTTAATGAAACCTGCCTCTTCTTTGGAACAGCAGCTGCTAATTTTTTAACTTGACCATCTGTCAAATATATTCCTTTCATAATATATTTTGTCATCTTATTATTAAAGTTACAGATTAAACATAAAGTTTTTCAAACTTGTACTGACATTTTACTTCCAACAAAATCAATCGTAATAGTTCTGTTGCTGATCACTAACGGATACACGTACAACTGCGCTGCTGTAGCTGCTCCTAATTTCCATGTAATTTCAATATCAGCAGTTGAAATTACATCTCTTTCATTTTGTTTACTAACATCAAAATAAAATATAGGATAAAGTGTACGAAATTCCTCTACTGATATCTGAGATCCGTCTCCAACGTCCTGATATTTTTGCAATGCGTCTAGCAGGTACATGTAAGGTCGAGTAATATTTTTATTAACGTCATCTGTAAAATTACATTCTATCGCTCGCTCTGGATATTGCTTTGAATTTATTCTAGCATATATTCGTCTAACATTAGCATTATCAAATATCGCATTATTTTATTGTTGGTTATTACGTCGCGCTTGTTGCTGAAATACAACAAATAATTGCCGTGGTTTTTGTTCAGTTGACGTCGTTGTGACTCGCCATGTGTAGTCTGTGGTATTTGGAACTGCTGTTTGATATATTTTATGTTGCTGAAAATGAATCTTCTTTGTGGGGTTTTTAAGAATATCATCTAATTCGAGCGATTTTGAAACTGTCGGTGTTATTCGTGGCATCCACAGCGCAAGTTTGTTTATGACAAACTGTACATCATTCCCACCTAACCTAAACAGGCAGTCGTTTTGTTCTGATCAATTTAAAATAACCGTATGTTTAACTCCACGAAATACTTTATTGTAATCGCGACAAAAGCCAAATATTGTACTTAACGGCAGCATCATTGTAATTTGACGTGATACTGCTGCAAGTGCCTTTCTCTTAACATAACCCTCATTATAACGTTTATTTCAAAATCCAATTGTGTTAATAACTAAATCTAACATTTCAATGGTAGTAGCAGCCAAATCTGGCGGTGCTATACCAAGATTATTACAAACAGCAGTAAGTGAGACTCTTGTAGCGTCTGCGTTAGCGCCTGCAGCTGGTGCGTCTATACCGATCGAGTCTGCATTTGCAATAAGAAAATTTCTTACAATTACAAGATCTGCAGCAGCATCAGCTCAGTGTATTAAAACACCTTTTGAAATAAATTCATTTATCGCAGGAATTATTACACCACTTCCGGTGTCTTTAAACCACATCATATTAGTTGCAGTTGATCTGGAGTAATCATCAGAAAACGAAATAATATTTAAGATTGTACTTGCAACTTGTAAGTGACTTGAAATATCTTCGACAGTTTGATTGGCCAGCTGATATCGAGCACTTTTAAATAAACACCAACCGTCATTTATAAGAGCTGCTTCTGTTCCAGCTGTAATTGCGGCAGGTGGATTAGCTACTGTCATAATCTGACCACACACTTCTAAGATTGCTTTGTGAGGCAGTAGAAATACGTCATCGTCTCGAGTATTAAAGGTTCTTTCGCCAGCTTTATTTGGTTGGTTAGAATTTTCATCGAGATACTCAACATATTCAAATTCTGTTACCGTGTCGTCTGTGTCATAAATTTCTGCTAAATCGAGATAATTTTTAACAGACATTTTTCTTATTTATTAGGTTATACAAAATTTTGTCATTAACGATAGCAAAGCTATTTCGGTGTTGTTGCTTTAGATATTAATTTTTGTATAATTTGTTCTCCTGTCGGTGATAAAAGTTCTTTTGTTGTTGCTATCATTGCGTGTTGAGTTTCTTTTGTTGGTGCGATTTCTGAAATAGCTTGTTTGCTTGTCGGTCTTTTTATCTTATCAGCTATCTTTTGTCCCACAGCAGTTCCAGCAGCAGATGCAGCTCCAGTTGCAAAAGCTTTTGACGCGTCAAGTGCAATTGGTGCAACTTTATGAGCTATTCCTGGAGCATTTTCTATAATTTTAGCAAATATATTTCCCAAAAATCCTCCTACTATTTTCTTCGATAAACTTTTTTTCTCTGTTTCATTATATCTGAGGTTGTATAATTTTATTACCAAATCTTTCGCATTACTAAAAATCTTTTAGCTTTTCTTATAAAATATGTTTACTATTGTTCGCGTAAGTGTAAATAATAAGTAACAATTTCATTGTTAAAATATAACTGTCTTTCAGACTGATCTGTCAATTGTATATTTACTTCTGTTATTTGAGTTTCAACGTTTAACGGATAATAAATAACTTGACGTGGATTAATTTGCATAAGAGATCCTGGTGGAAGTTCTGGTGAAAAACTGTATATCGTTTGTCCTTTACTACCTTTAGCTGAATAAGATCCAGATGCGATAGAACAATTTACCAATATTGCGTTTACGTCAGTTATATTCACTGGCAGTTCACCGTCATACGTTCTGGTTTCATTATGAGGATCAGTAAAAGAAATATAATGTTTATAATCAAATCCTATCAGTGGCGCGATACTTTTTGGTGATGTAAGATCAACAAACATACCTTTCTTTATTGTTATTCTAGCTCTTAACGTGTTATAATTTGGTGTTAGCTCAAAATTATCAGCTTCACCTTCATTTTTTGTTATAAGTTCCTTCATTATTTTATTTAAATCAGTTACGTTGTTGGCTCCTTGTGGAATTTTGACTGTTTTCCAAACAGAAGGATTACGTAAATATAAAACAGGAAATGTAAATTCATCATTTACTCCAGTTTTTACATTAGCCATAGAATGCCAACACGTACAGGAAATTAGTCCAATTTCATATTGTTTTTCACGATCTAGTTCTATTGGCGGAATATACTTTACATAAAAATTTGCGCTATCTGTATCAGATTGGCTAGAGTCTACTAATAATGTTGCTGACATTTATTATGATATTTTTATAAAATTAAATCGCCGCGATTAAGTCGCGATGCAAAGTTTCGTATTCGTCAGATGTTAATAAATTTTCCGATCTCAAATTATCAAGTATGTCAATAATTTCATTGTCAATTTCAGAACCAACATTTCAAGCTTCTTTTGATGATATCAATAGCATTAATCTGCCAATCATTTCAGCAACTGATGCAAATATTCTAACTCCTTTTCCTGTTTTCTTTCTTTCTTCTTCTAAAAGTTTTTTTTTTAAGCGATCATCATCATAATGTTCAAATAATGTTTTAAAAGTGAATTTTCCTTCTTTAGCATATTTTTCATTTCTAAATTTTTTTGCAGTGGTTTTAAAAACAGTAGCAATAGTACTATTTCTAGCTTTTTCAAAAAGTTCTTCAACATCTTTTATTTCAGCTGTACTAATTTCTTTGTAAACTCCTTTGCCTTCTGCTATGATATCTTTTAATTTTTTAATGAGATTACCGTATTTATCTTTTTCCCAATTATACATATTATCAACGTCAGAAATTTTATAATCTTCCATAAAACCAAAATATTCCGAATCCATTATTTTTTTGTTTTGCTTGGTTTTTATATTTTTTACGATAATTTTCATTCTCTTCCTCAACTGATATTTGTAAATCTTCTTCAGTCATTATAGGAGCTTGCAGTTTATATGCTGATTCTTCTGATCTTTCATCCAATAATTTTGCTTCTTTATATAAACCACTACTATGAAAACTATTGTATTGGTTATTTCTTATATTATTAATAGCCTTAATATAAAGATCAGCGATAATTCCATGTCGATATAATTTAATGCTATCATAGTAATTTTTATTTTCTAAAACTACCTTGTCTAAATGCTTCTTACTCTCTTCTTTCATTTTTTCTAGCTCTTCAATTTTTTCGTCTGCTTCAAAATCATCTTTTCTAACATTGTGTATTCTCACATTCTTAAAGTTATATTTTTAATTAAAATCTTCATACTCGTCATCTCTTATTTTGCTATCTATATTTGATAAATTATATTCAAATTTTTTTGCTTCTGTAATTTCCCTCTCACTTCTAAGTTCTTCTTCTTCTAACCGTCTTTCATTTGGTCTAACTACTGCTGCTTCTGCTAATCTTTGTTGAAGTTCCAGTGGATTATTTATCAGCCGATCTATTTCAGCTTGTCTTGCAACAGGATTATCTATATTTGCTGCAAGTTCCTCGGCTAATCTTCTTTTTGCTTCTTCAGATCTTTCAATATTTTTTCCAGCAGCCGCTTCTTGTTGTTCTTTGATTAATCCTAGTAAACCTTTATCTTGTATTTTTTTAAACTTCTTCTTCTGATAATGGTTTAGTTTCAGGTTGTTTTCCAAGTAAAGCCTCAGTAACTGGTTTGAGAGCGGCTGCTGTTGTTTCTGCTGCAGACACTTGACCACGTCGTGCTTGTTGGATCATCTGCCTAAGTTCAGCTTTAGATTTAACAAGGTTTTTTTTAGATTTTCTATATGTTTTCTGTACTTTGCTTGTCTTCTCATTAATTATATACTATTTTCTATAAAAATTACTGTATATAATTTTCAATACAACAGCGAAACATTTTACTCGTATCATTTGTTAATTTATCAAACAAAAAAAAAGTCATATTTATTTGACGTCGCTTGATGATGTAATTCAATAAATGTATCTTTCGTTACATCACCACATTGTTCGTTCGCGATATTTCCACCATCGACATTGTCCAGTCCTGGAAATAATATAAAACAACCGGTATTTCGCCGAATAAATCTGTCAACATGATAAAAACCTTGGGCAAGATAAATATAATTACATTTTTTATTACGTGATAATGAAAAATATGATTTTATTTTATTCATTTCCTCGTTGTTTAGCGGAATATCATCAAAAACAACTATCTTGTGTTCGGACGAATCAAGTTGATTAACTGGAACAAGTTCTTCTGGTTGTTTGATAATAAAAAAATCTTCATCAGCCTCAAGATCATCATGAAGTTTGTCATTATAATTGTTAAGTAGCTCGTACTTATCCTGTTGTGGATTAATTGTGTAAATATTAACGCGATCGTAGTTAAAATTATCTCCGAGAAGTAAATTCATAAGCAAGTTTGTTTTCCCAGATCCAGTTCTTCCAACAATAAGATAATGACAATCTGGAAGTTCGTTTTCATGTTTATGTTTCACCAACCGCTCTGTATCAAAATTTAATATCGACGATTTTGCCATTATTGTAATACAATTTTATGTTATATAAAAAAATTGTCAGACGATAATAAATAATGAGCTATTATACAAAATTTGGAACATTAGTAGGAGATTCATCGGCTGTAAGTACAACAATAACAGACGGTAAGGTTGATTTATCAGGTTACCTGAAAAAATCCGGCGACACAATGACGGGAAACCTGTTTATGTCAAATGAATGAGTACTAGATTTAGAAACAAATTATCCACCAATAAATGTCGTTAATACACAAGCTGTTAGTTATGCACAACTTAAATTAGTCGACAATAATAAACTATCATTGACAGGAGGAATTTTAAGCGGTAACTTAGATATGTCAGGAAAAAAATTATAAATTTGGAGACCAGGTATCCACCAGCAAACTTAAATCAAACTCAAGCGGTAAGTTATTTGCAGTTGAAGTATGTTGATGATAACAAACTTGATAAAATAGGTGGGACAGTTACAGGTAATATCAACATGTCAGGAAATTTTTTTTATAAATTTAGAGATTGTATATCCGCCAGAAAACTTAAATCAAACACAAGCTGTAAGTTATGCACAACTAAAATCTGTTGACGATAATAAGCTTAACAAAGCCGGTGATACAATGACAGGTGACCTGTCCATGTTAAATTCAAAAATAACCGGATTACCAGTAACCTCACCATCTGATAACACTGATGCTATTAGTTATGCTCAATTAAAAGAAGAACTCAACCCATATTTTAAGAAATCCGGTGGACCGATGTCAGGAAATATAAACATGAAAGCCAACAAGATAATGACGACTTACGCTCCAGTGAACCCTAACGATCTGACAAATAAAGCGTATGTTGACAGTCTGTTTAGTAGTGTAAAACGAACCAAAAATAATGTTGGGTATATTCCAATATTGTTTAAGGCAACTGACAATCGAGTTGGGCTTGAAGTAAGCGCATCAGCATATTATCCTGAAAATTATCCTCATTACGCTTTCTCTGATAGACATGAATGGACGACCAACGGAGAAATTGAAAATGTTTGGATCAAAATCAAATGTCCTACTGCAGTTGCTATTTGGCAATTTCATTTGCGAGGCCGATTAAATCCTAGTGTTGGTCGAATTTATAATTGGCGATTGGAAGGATCAAATGATGATATTAATTGGGCAACACTGTATAGCACAACAGATATTTACATTTCAACAACACAATATTTTACGATTCCGACTGAAAACACTGTTAACAAGTACTTGTATTTTCGAGTTTATGTTATTGCTGCTGAACGTCCGTTTCCAGGACTGACAGCATTTCAAATATACACACACGATGATCAAATTTAATCTAATGCTATAAAATAATGTCAGAACCACCAATTATAACTATTGCGAAAGAATTTTATGACAATATTCTTAACCCCAAGAAAGATGTTAAAACCGTTAATGACATAACAAAAATGTTACAAAGTTTGAAAAAACTTGGCATCGAATCATTAGACAATTCAACATTGCCAGAAAATTCTGCTAATTTTATTCGCGTTATGCATATGCGAGGACCACAACTGAAAAAAGCAATAGAAAACTTTGATATTATAAGCAGATACTGTCATCCTGATGATTGCCTAGAAGAACAAACACAAGTTGAAATTATACTTAAAAAAATATTACTCGAGCTTGATTGGTATAACATAGATTTGATAATAAAGTCAGACTTAATAAAAGCACGAGTTTATAGTGGAAGAACATTGGAAGAAAGACCAATAAACGAAAATCATACTCGTCTTGACAAACTAGCGGAAACTAAAAAAATAAGAATAAAAAGAAACAAAAATGTATATGATAGTTTCTCAAAACGACATATTTTTAAACATCTCGGTATGTACTACAATGACAAAGAAACCTTGGTCAAAATCGTTACTATGACGTCAGACGCAGAGTTAATTATCAAAGTGTACGCAAACGCAATTTTGCCAATGATACGTAAAAAAGACCCAGAATTTGATCCGATTATTGTTAACAAGTCTCTAAAGATAATCAAAACTTTAGACGATGAAATTAGTAATTTTAGTGATGATGAGCGAGAAAAGTTTTTTGAATTAGTCGATCAAACAAAGTTGGAAGTAAAGTCTGATTCTTATTATGATATAAGTGAAGAAGACGATATTCCATTCCCATCATTACAGTACTCTAGACAATTGTCGCTACGAAATTATTACAACGAAATTAAAATAATACTCACAAAACCATATGAAAAATTAATGTTAAAAGTAGCTTCTGCTGTTGGTCTTCTTACAATTGAACTAGATAAGCTTAAAACATTGATGCTAGCAAATTTCGTAGTCGCATATACAATTATCAGGCAACATCTTGTTCTCAAAAATTTCACGTTAGATCAGTTGAGCTTAGTATTAGGGTATATTGATGAAACAGAAATCGATTACAGTAATTTGGTGAATAAAACAGATTTGCACGAGAGTGAAGTAGGAAATAGTTTTGATTCATACGCTTGGTTAAAGAAACAATATGTACTAACAGATGAACGATATAAGGATACTTCGTCAGATGTTTATGACAAATACAGAATTTTTATAGCTGATCCTAATAATAATAAATTTCGTGAGTTTCTTGATTCAATTGCTGATGCAATAACTTTTCTTTTTGTGTAAAAAAAAACTGTATAATGAAAAAACAGATAATTGATTTTAATCACATATCAGAAGAAATTCCAAAACAAGATGTTGACGCTCTAATACAATATTACAGATATTATGATAAAAAACTTTGGTGCGTGAAAAAATGTTACAAATACTATAACAGAATACTTCGAGTGATATCATATTTACCACTGCTAATGACTAGCTCTGGTATAATTTCAAGTGGAGCATTATTAAATCCGTTTTTGTTAATAATATCCGGCGTTAGTGTTGCTCTTGGAACAGCGTGTAAAAAAATTGAGCCTCGTCTTGCAACTAAAAAAAATGCTTGTAAAACAGCAAGTATCACCTATAAAAAATTACTTGATCAGATACGATCTTATTTGCGTGGTATAAAATATAATATGGACGACTTAATACGAGAGTTTCGTATTATTGACAGTATGTTAACAGATATTCTGCCAATGAGAGTCAGCAGGTATGAAAAAGATTATCAAAAAAAGTATAGTGATGGTAGGGTATAAAATAAAATAATCTCAAACAATGTTCTCACTTACCTGTTCATCATTTTTTCACGATAAAATGTTTGATCCATGGAAACAAATAAAAGTGTCTCAAACCCTCATTCATAAACTACTTCATATTCTGTGAAAATATATTTAAAAAATGTTTTCATGTACGAGAAAATGATAAAATACTTTCGTTTTCTATAATGAAAAATAAATTGCAGTCTATTCGTTTGATATCCGATCAGACAGAGCACTGTTTCCTTTGTTAAATAAAAATCAATCAGAGCGTCATAATATATTGTATTCCGTCTGCCCACACAGAATTTCTATAATAACTAGATCATGTAATCATTTTGAAAGGTTAAAAATAGGGAATTTCCAATAGATTTTCCTAAAATATAACGCCAAAATCAGGTCAAAGATAGGTCATTTGCAATGGATTTTCCTAAAACGCCTACTGGAATCAAGGTCAAAGATATTTCCAATGGATTTTCCCAAAACGCCTACTGAAATCAAGGTCAAAGATATTTGCAATGGAGTTTCCTAGAATAACGATATAAAAAGCAGTCAAAATTTTCTTCATGGCCATTCTGCTAAAGGATTTTATGAACAAGCAAGTGAAAATATTTTTCTAACATATTTTTGACAAAATGTTAACATAGAAAGTTTTGAAGGGGTAGGGGGTCTCGGAGATAGGAACCTTGTTTATGTACACTGTAGATGTTTAGAAATATCATTATCAAATAAAATATCAACCATATTGTTAATAAATGTCATCAAATCATCTGCCCAACCTCTTATTCGTTTGTCATTTTCAGTTGCGAATAACCATACTGATCCATATTTTGGTGATACATGGTAACCAACATTTTTAATACAATTGCTTATTATTTTAGTTGTTATGCCAGTATAGCATGAGGCTGATTTGATTAAATTAAATCTCTTACAAAATCTGTTTGTTAAATCAAATCCAACATGTCGTACTGACGTTGTTTGATATCCCATCTTATATAATATTTTATTGTTTAATATGAAAAAATCTATTGGTCTAGAATCCCCTTTGGGTTTCAAAATTTCATCATTTTCTGAGATAAAAATGTGGTTTTTGAGGGAGAGGGGGTCTCTGAGGTGGTGAAAAAATGTCATAATATATTTATTTTTGAGGGGGTGGGGGTTTCTGGTCTTAAACCCTCTTTGGTTTCAAACCCTCATATACATATACTACTGACTTTACTTCACTCTACAGAAAAAGACTTTCAAACTCACGTTTTTCGCCTTAACAACACCTGTCAAAAGAATGATACAAAGATTAACGTAAGCAAAACACATAAAGAAATAAACATTAACCTTAATAACACAAAATTAAAACAAGTGAAAGAATTCAAATACTTCGGTACTCTATTCACTGAGGTTGGAAGCGAAGCAGGACGTTTTGGCGCCGCCGTTTTGGCGCGACCGTTTTGGCGCAGAGGACGTTTTGGCGCCGCCGTTTTGGCACTTATTAACATGAACGTATTTCTCAATAAAAATAGTACATTGTTTGCACGAAAAACATTTGTTGTTAAAGTATTCATAAAAAAACGTAGTACATAAAGTTGGCAAGAAAAACTTTGTTATTTAAATACATTTAAGCCTATAAATAAACTTAGTTTATCAAAGTATTCAAAATTCGATTTATCAGACTTTCTATATGTTATGTTATATATATATATATATATATATATATATATATATATATATATATATATATATATATATATATATATATATGCAACGCCAAGCAATGCTTTACAATGAATTCGCAACGTGGATTAGTGTCACTCGTGGAGTTATAATTGTCGTGATAACATACCCTATCGGTTTCAGTACGGTAGGTTAGTGCGATGTTGTTGTATCTTGGAGTTAATAATTGTCGTGACAACATACCCTATCGGTTTCAATACGCTAGGTTAGTGCGATGTTGTTGTATGTTGGAGTTATAATTGTCGTGATAACATACCCTATTGGTTTCAATACGGTAGGTTAGTATGATGTTGCTGTATGTTGGCACGATGTGACAAGTAATTAGTCCCACTTACCCAGTATTTAAACCATGTAGGTAACTGGCACGCCAAAATGGCCGGCGCCAAAACGGCTCTGTGCCAAAACGGTCGCGCCAAAACGGCGGCGCCAAAAAGTCACGTACCCGTTGGAAGGATAAACAGAGAAATCGAAACATCAGCTCAGAAAAGCCAATAATGTAAATTAGCAATTAACGACCGAAATAAGCTCAAAAACCGAAATACACAATTATTTACATCGTACGCCTAGATATTATTATTTGCAATTGATTTAATAATAATAATAATAATAATAATAATAATAATAATAATAATAATAATAAAACCAAAGTTGGAAATATCATATACTTATGTGTTTAATGTAAATAAAGACGTAACAGACATACAAATCGAGGTAAAGCTCTTTAATCAAGTACGCCGAGTGACTTCATTACACGAATGGAGCGAGCAGCAGTAGAGCTGAACAGACCACTTGCCTGAGACATTAAAGTTTTTGCCTGAGACATTAAAGTTTTTGTCTTAATAATGAAAACTTCTTTAATTGACCAGATTTTTTCTGATTTTTTCACAATCTGGTCACTACGCGTTGGTCGTTCAGCAGCTCTACTGCTGCTATGAATTAAACAGCCATTATAGATATTATCAATAATGAGTATTGGAGAACCACACTCAGCTAAATTAGCTCTACTGCTGCTATGAATTTTATCCAAAAATTATATCAAGTCCGTTGCGATATCTTGACCTTGGATCGTGTAAATTTATCGTTACAAAACCAAAGGGAGCAGCTTGTGCTTTTGAAAAGAAATTTTTAAATTTATTCATGTCCATGTCGCCTGAACACCAAGTATAATAAATATTCTGCAGCGTATGATTATCTACTCCGTTGAACACAACTAAAATGTTACAGTTGTCTCTGATTTACTTTTGGAATTTGTGTATATCTCTGTGTAACATAAATCACGTCTGTATTTTCATGTCTACCTCGTGAAAATATTCTAGCTGGATTTGATTGTTTGTCCAGCATAACATCATCATACACTACTAAATTATTAATGAATCCATCCAGATCATCTACAGATGGCGCTTCATCAATATCAGTAATAAAGTCTATGACATTGTCTTCATGTAACGATTTTGCGTTTTCATTAAAATCTTTAAGTACTTCGTAACATCGCTGATCATCTACAGATGGCGCTACTAAATATAATTTATCCCACTTCAGCCATCGCATTATTAGATTAAGCAGTAATTGCGTCTTCCCACTTCCAGATGGGCTTATTATAATCATTCTGATAGAATTCGGAAGCGCTGGATGGTGTTTTACTGGTTCTTGTTTTCGTGTCGCAGAAAAGTCAATTATATCCATATAATAAATAATATGAGTCTATATTGTGTTCGATGCAGAGCACCTACCGATACTACTGAATTAACGACAATAACAACAAGAAATAAAAGACGTGCACTTACAGGCAAGTGTGTGAAATGTGGTACCAAGAAATATAAGTTTATTCCAACAAAGACAGGTGGGGGTGATATCGCTGCTTCGTTAGGAAAATTACCAGGAACTCCATGGGCTAAATATCCCGGTGAGAAACATTTACCCGGATATAATTATTGTGGTCCTGGAACTCGACTTGATATCAGACTCGATGATCAAGATCAACCAAAACCTGGAGAGTATCCAGTAAATAAGATCGATCAAGCGTGTCACGTTCACGATGTAGCGTATAAAAGTAAGGATTTGCAACACCGACATCTTGCGGATGTGAAATTGATTCACGCGTTAAATTCTAAACCTAATAAATCTCTCAGAGAAAAATTAGCTAGTTTTCTAGTAAAAACTGCTATGAAAGGTAAACTAGTGTTAGGGGCTGGCAATTAATTATATAACTATCATACTGGAATCTGTTTATTATTCCCAAGAGGATTCTGCAGAGGTAAGGCAGCGATTAGTAAACTTGCCGAAGCAGCAAAAGTTTCACGTAATGTCGCTGCATCATGGTTAGCACGACAGGCAATATGGCAAATCTTCCTAAGTCCACCTAAAAGAATTCATTACGCGCATTTTGATGTTAGTGTTCCTAATGAAGTTCATCAAGCAGATATTTTGTTTTTACCACACGATACCATTAAAACACGTGGACGAAAATCACGCACGTACAAATACGCGTTAACTGTCGTTGACATTGCGAGTAGATATAAAGAAGCGGAGCCATTATCAACAAAGACAACATCTGAAGTTGCATCTGCGTTTGAACGCATTTATCAACGTGATGGTCTACGATGGCCACGGTTATTACAAGTTGATCCCGGTAAAGAATTTCTTGGAGTAGTATCATCGTTGATGAACAAACACAACGTTAAAATCAGACGAGGACATACTGAAATTCATCGTGATCAGGCAATCGTTGAACGATTTAATAGAACACTTGCCGAGCGGTTATTCGGATACCAATATGCAAAGGAAATATCTACTGACCTTAAGTCTGGTGAGCGATCTCGTGAATGGGTTGCAAGATTACCGAGTGTGATAGCTGCGTTGAATAATGAAATTACTCGTGCAACTTCCATGAAACCTTCTAATGCGATCAAAAAAGAATATATACCCCGTAGCTACGGACGACATGAATCTTTCTCTCAACCAGTATTAGGTAATGTTACAGTTAGATATTTATATGAACCTGGCGAACTTGAAGGTGGTAAAAAAAGAGCAACCGATCCTATCTGGAGCGTAACTACACATAAAATTTCTAGCGTGGTTAGATCCACTGGTAGACCTCCAATATACAGACTAGATTCTACAGCCCCTCAACGTGGATTTGTACGTGAACAATTACAAGTAATTCCTGCAGATACACAATTGCCACCAAGCTCAATTTTGTAAACGTCCAGAGCCTCGACGTCGATTACACTCAAGACAGGTCAGCATCACATTATCACGTATATGACCGAGATCACTATTAATTCTGTCTACGGTAAATTGTCTTGGATTATTATTCGAATACTGCCATAACATATTACAGTTGCAACTTAAGCAATTATTTTTCTGTAGTTGTTTTAGTTTTATAATAAATTCAACATCAATATTAAAATCACGATTATTTTTTTTTTGTCACACTGCTTATAACCAGATAGTTTTTTTCTTATTACGTCATTATTAACAGTTTGATCATTATTTTCTATAAAATTCATAATAACCCTATGTAGTTGAGATATTCTCCTGGCTCGAGATACGGCGAGATAGACTAAATTTGACCACTCGATCCGATCATCTACAATCCAGATTTTAGTATCAGGTATAGTTAATCCCTGTGATGAGTGAATCGTTATAGCGTATCCTAACGTCCACGGTGATTTATTCATACTCAGCGCATTCTCAACGACATTAATATTGACTAAAATAATATCATTCAAGACAAGATTCTGTATTCCACCACCAGGAATTTCAACATCAATATTCTGTCGTCGAGTATCAGCTGGGCGATAACACAAAGGTACAGATAGATCTGAAAACGTTTCTTTATGTAACGTAAATAATTTACCCTGTAGTTCATCACGAACTATCCTTCTACTTGCAACTATTAAATCAGCGGGATTCCATAAAGTCCAAAAATCATTCATAGAAGTCTCTGGAATTACTCCTCGCATTATCTCACATTGTACTCTGTCTGGCTGAGTCTGATTAACCTTTTAAATTCCTTCAGCGGTTCATCGATAGCTCTATGGTCATCATGTATTTCTTCATAATAATTTACGTTATTCTTCAGCCATTCATGTGGAGACTGTCCAACAAAGGGTGGTGGTTGACCATGATCGCCGCACATAATCACAGCAGTATTCTTCAATAACAACCAATCAAGAATGTTTTTAGTGTTTCTAACGACACCGTGCATATCTCGTCCCATATAATATATTTAGGTATATATTTCTCACCCATCCGCGATGGGGTCCATGTGTCTCCGCACCATCTAAAGAAACTGTGATAAGTACATGATTTTACTCCTCGTTGTTTTATTTCTCTAGCAAGTTTGTGCGTCGGTGTTAAAACAATCATATCTGAGATATTATTTATAAATAAGTTAATCGCACGAGTTGTTTTACCTGAACCACCACACCCATTAAGATAAACGGTCTTATACCTAGATACAGGATCATACACAGATGGTGCAGATGACTTTAATATTTGATTATTATTTTTTTAATATGTCTCCACAATTTCAACATCTGCAGATTCAGAATAACTAAATATATTTTCTTGTTTTATTCTCCATGTCCCCCATTCACCATTACCGAGTTTTAATAAATCTTTATATTTTTTATGTATATAAAATGAATCCGTAGCGACTCTGACGGCGTAACGGGGAAATTTATTTATCATCGATAATAGATTTGTAGAAACATATGCCAACATCGAAGATCTTAAATGAGTAAACTGCGGTGACTCGCCATCAAGATAGCTCACAATGGTACCTAGTTTTGTTCCATCTGATAAATAAGCATTACATCTGTTTATAAACGTATTTTTTTCCGTTGTATCAGCTATTATAAAATCTAGTTCAGCATCGTCCATAATCAATCTTGTACAATGTCATTTACAATCGTATGAGCCACCTTGAGTAAATTTACCGATTATCTTTCTACCAAGATCTTTTGCACATTTCTCATCGTACTCGTTTCTGCATTTATTTATTTTAATAATATAATCTTCATCAATATCAGGGAATTCTTTCCTGGTATCATCGATATTAAATCTGTCCGGTTCTGGCAACCAAACTTGCTTCTGTGAGCTATACGATATAATCGCTTCAGTTACTCTCAACGATATTAAAAATCCAACATCAAGCATATATCGCAATAGTACTATTGGAACCCAATATTTTTTCTGAAAAATGTCTTCCAAACCAAGCATAAGTAATCGGATGGAGATTTTCTGCAAATTCGAATAATTCTACATGAGCAAATCCAGTTAAGTCAACATCTGGTCCTTCCATGGGAAGGGGTCCGTTTATCGCAACCCTGGTCATGTCATGTGTAGGATGTCCGAATCTCTTAAAGTATTTAGAACATACTCCATATCCAAGAAAACTCCCAGGATAACACGCTACCATATCAACCGAGATAACATCCCTATGGTTGTATTTGGTGTTCCATAATCCACCGTGACCATATTCTACACAGCTTTTCTTGACATCTTCAAGGAATTCCGATCGTGTTGGTTTCCATAAATTTTTTCCTGAGCGAAATGAGCCGCTACAGATGGAACTGTAAAACAATTATTTAATAATTGTCTAATTTTGACATCGTCTGAAGTATATTCACGCCAAAGGCGCTGCGCAAGATGTTCCGTTTCTACATTAAGAGATTCTGTACAGTAAATATCACCATTAGGCCGTACAAACTGATCGTAATGATCATATTCCGAACTCTGAAATAACCAAACGGATACAGGGTTGCTTTTGCTGATATTTTTAATAAAATCAAAGATGTCACCGTTATAAAATTTAACCGTTCTATCTCGTGGAAATATTGTTACTGCTGAGGTCCATGCGTGCGAATTATGATCAATAATATCTATCGGAGCTTCTCTTGATTTATATTTCGATTTATATAAAATCTCTCCTGTCAGCGTTTTTACTATTATTGGGAATTTTAATTTCTTTTCTAGCTCAGCGACATCTTTGATAGACGCTCCGGTATCTTTAACGGACTCTGCCCATGTGTTTATTTTTTTACGTCTTAAATCAGTTAAGCCATTACCACGTATCGCGTTTGTAAAGTGTTCTGTAACTCGTTCAGCTACGCAGTTTATTCTTGATATTTTCATCGGTTTGAGATCCGCAACATTAGGTTTATCATTCAGCGGAAATATTCCATATACAACTGCAGTTGCTGGATAACTCTGTATATAGTAAGGTTTGTCAACACCGGTTAGTATTCCGGGCTTAGATTTATTACTCAAAAGAACAATATTACCCCCGGACTGCACACGGACTGGATCACGCTTGTCACGAATAATCCAAATATCTTCTTCTGTACTTACAATAAATTTTATTAAAATAAAATATTTTTGATTATCAAGGTGATTAATAATTACTTTTCCTCGTTTGTCATTCATCATATTAGTAACATTTCCAACTCTGAATGTTGACCATGCATGAACTGCACCATCGTCACGAAATTCCTTTTTGCTTCACGAATACGTTCGGTTACATCCTCATCCGTTAATGCCAGATCCTGCATCAAAGTACTAAATTTATATTCTGATAGTCTGTCAAGATCGAATCTAGCAGGGGAAGGTTCAATAACGGATAATTCCTCCATATTATAATTAGGGCAAATATTTAATTGAACATTAATCTTTTGTATATGATTGAAACACAAAACAAATATGCTTGGCTCAAAATTGGATATACTTCTACTTGTAATAAATCGTGTGTGAACAAATACTGCGGAAATCATGCACAGAGTATCAAAAATGGAAGTACAGGACCAATACCGTGTGTGAAATGCGGTGTTGGAGTAAGAGGAAAAACTCAATTGTGTCTAAAATGTGGCGGAAAAAAATATAGAGAACTTAAACGATATTATGACAAAAAAATAACACTGACTCTCCTATAAAGACAGAAGAAGATTATCTGGTTAGATTTCAAAACAATGATTTAGACAAATAATATTATATATATAATGGAGCAAAACGAATTTGTGGCGCATCCTATAATAAAAAATTATGAAGCATCCCGAGATGGTATTATTAGAAACTGCAGATTGAAAAAACCAGTAGGTAGGGTTAACAATACTGGTTATCTTAGATTTACTGTTAATGGCAAGAAAAATTATTACTCACATAAATTCGTATTTGAATGTCATTTTGGATTGATCAAGGATGGACTTGTAGTTGATCATATGGATGGAAATCCCCATAATAATCGGTTATCTAATTTACAGGCTATTACACAAAGTCAGAATACTGCACGGGGAAATACTGGAAAATGTAAAAAGTTTGCAAGAAGATCTATTAAATCCATAAATATAGAAACAGGATGGGAAATTACTTTTAAATCGATGAATACAGCTGCCAGATATTTTGGTATTTGCATTCCTTCAGTACAACGTGTCGCAAATAAAATATACAAATCTGCCCTTTCGAAAACATATAATCAGCGGATAGTATTTGAATATGTCTAACTCTCTATTCCTAACAAAAACAAATAGTTCGACTCTGTCAATTTTCCCAAGGATTTTGTTTAGCCATAATTACAGTCACTGACTCTCTCAGGGGTTCATCTTCACCGTCGCTGCTCTCAGCATTGACAGAATCAGATAGCATAATCTTTCTTAATTGCATTACACGATTATCCACAATCTTTTTTTTTTTTTTTTCGTGAGACAGTTCGGATTTAATATTTTCGATAGAACGTGCAAGAGGTGCAAATAGCTTTACCTGATTGTCGTTTACCATAGCTAGTGATTCAAACATGGATTGATAAATT
>JAECUM010042365.1:0-35465 GCA_016617855.1 Megalonaias nervosa
AGGCATGCTGCTTTTGATTAGAATAATAGTCAAATCTTCTATTGCTTTAAATGTGTGGTCAGATGCTATGATTCCCTTGTTATTATTTTTTTCAATAAATCTTTTGGTAAACTTATAATACATGATTTGTCAGAAAAAATCATTAATGCCTGTGAAAGTGATGTCACATTATTTCTGCCTACTTTTACACTATATCATTTCTTGTAAGAACACATATTTCAGTTACCAACATCTTATTTTTATGCCTTGTTGCATGACTAATATAAAGTTTTAAAAAAAAGAAATATAGCAAGTCAAACATTTTTATATCATAAATTAGATTTTAAAAAATGGATGAAAGTCAAAGAATCATTTTTTCCCCAGAGTACTCATAAAATCAATGTCATTCAGTTAACTGTATTGTCAACAGCACCATCATGATCACTGATGGCCTAGCAGTAACATTCTGCACTTTAATCCAGTTGTCACAGGTTCTATCTCCCACTTCTAGTCTTTCATATGAGACTTATACCTATGGTCTGAGGGGCTTTCATGGCAGAGTATAAGATGCTTGTCTTGTGATACAGATCTGAGGGGCTTCCATGGCAGAGTAGTACAAGATGCTTGTCATGTGATTACTTGCCTCCAATGTGTTAATGAGAATGTTGCCAGTTGCTTGTGGAGGGTCAGTGGTTCTACATAAGTGGTGTTTGGTGTTTCAGAAGTACTTGGATTTTCTTCAGCAGTAAAACTGGCTGCCATATATAGATTCTCTTGATCTGAAAATGGTGTAAAGGCCATAATGATCTACCCAAACCTGAGATCTCATGTCTAAATGATTTTGGCTGTTGGAGATAAACATCAAATCAACAAAGGCTCCATGTGCCCAAGTGTATGTGCTTGCTTTTACAGATCACTTGCACATCCCACAGAGTGAGTTTTTGTCACAGATCAACCAATTTAGGTTGGTGGTCTTTCAGGGTTCTTCCTCCACCTAATATACTGTTAAACTCACCCCCCCCCAAACCAAACCAATGCAAAGCAAATCAACCAACTAATCAACTGTGGCAACAACAGCACAGGTACTAGTCCATCATTTTTGCCACAGCTGTATGAGTTAATAAATTTTGACTCCAGTAATTTTTGTAGACCTTTGAATATTGTCAATTATGCCTTTCTGACAATTACCTAAAAGTCATCGTCAGTTGGTACAAATGGATTTTTCACGGTGAGCATATGAGATGGAGAAGTCTTGAGCAATCCAGCATCACACGCTGCCGAAAAGTTTACATTTTAGCTCACTTAAAGTTTCTCTAACAGTGTCCATTGTTCTAACCAGAACTGTTATAACTTATTCAAGCTATATTCACTGATATCTGGAGATGTGCATCTGTAATAAATATTTGTAACAAAGTATGAGAATGCATCAGTGTTTTTCAATGATACATTTGAACTGAGCAACAACCAGAATCAACAAACCAAGAAATGAAATTATTCACATCTCTCAGGAAGAAGTACTGTGTATAATCATAATCTGCCAAAAGATTTTTCAGTCTTTAAATTTGCCAAAATTTTTTCCAACCCGTACTGATTCAGTGGACATAAACACCAGAATGGAGAGAAACAGACCAGAACAGATATAACCAGAAGTTTAAATTGATTTGAGTAGCTAAATTCACGTGGTTTAGTTAACTGTACATCCTTTATTGTCTTCCCTTTGATGTAATTTCTTATTGAAACTGAGAAAATGATGTTGCACATATCAAGAAAGAGGCACATTTCTACTCATTATTGTTGTTATTATACCTCTCCATTCCAGCCTGTTCTTATGCTCTTGTCCCTCCACATACTGTTTGTCATGTTTATGATGTATATCTAAATTTGTCACTTACTTTTCCTACTACTATACTAATTGTTTGTGAATATGCATATCAATGTGAAATGCAACAGGGAGACTAAATCCAAGATAGAAAACCTCTACATTTCTGGATGTATTCTGCTTGGATTCCATGTTTCTGCACAAAACTCAAGAGTTCAAGACTCTCTGTACTAATTCAGTTCCCATTGTAAACCTGTGCAAACACCATGATATTAAAATTCAATAGCTTAAAATTTTGAGTGCTCATGATCAAATTTGTATCAGTATAGACACATCTATGATGACAGCTTTTGTGAAAAGAAAACCATAACAGCTGCACCATTTTCTGGATCTACACAAATTTGAAATGTTGCTTTCAGTACTAACACCAAATAGTCAGGTGCTCATTTCAGTTATGAGTCTTCCAAACTCAGGTCTGTAAAGGAATGAAAATTATGTTAATAAAACAATGTCCCTGACTTTTTTCAGTTACAAGTAGGACAAGCTCTCGAAAGATTCTTTTTACTAAAATCTTACTTTCATTATCAACCAGTCAGGGACAGTCAAACCATGTATACTCTATTTTATCATCACTGATTTATAGTATGGTTCTTGTTCTTTCATATCTGTAGTAATGTGAGTCCTTCAACAACTCTCAATGTTTGTATGCTTTTTTTGACCATGCTGACTGGACACACTGTAAGATAATGTTCAAGTAACAGAAATACCATGGGATAACCAGAGACCAATAAGATCAAATAAAATGGTCAAGTTATCTCCACTGCAGGGATGCTGCCAGGATTTCAGGATTTAATCTAAATTTTGTGTGTGTGTGATCTCCAATGAGGAAGTGGTGGCGGGAGGAATACCCATTGTTAAATATCTCCTTAACACTTAAAATATCTGACACTCTTTCTTACTGTTCCACTCTGTTAAGGCTCTACTGAAATCAAAATACTCAAAGAGATGTCATCTCCAGTTGAATAGCGATTATTACTGTGATGTCATTGGGCATGGTCACATGGTTGTGGTGGGGTCTTGGTTGGGATGGCAGAAAGACCATAGGCATACTCCATATTTGATAGCTAATTATGATGTTGTCAAAAGAATTAAACTTTTTCTAACAATTCAGTTGGACTCGGATTAAGTACTGGATTCGGAGTCAATGAACAGGTCCTAAAATAGATGTGTTTATTTTGGAGCCATGTTCCTCCATCACATTCAAGATTTGAATATACCAAAGGTGAAATTAGAACAGTTGCATCCTAAATTACTATCATGGCTACTGTAAATGTTATTTAATGTGAGACTTTAATGCCAGAACTCATAGCTTCGGTGATTTTTGGGTTAAAAAATGAATTGCTTCTCAAACAACTCAGTTTGGTGCAAATTACATTGTTTTTAATGATAATGAGAATTCTTGATGTGTAAAAATTGCACAAGAAACGAACAAGATCAGATCAGTAAATTAATACCACTTGGGAAAAACTGATAGGAATATGCAGAAATAATGATAGTATTATTTAAATGGAATATGTGGTTAAAATACGAGTGCTGGTTCTACAACTTTACAAAATACATCTCGTACAACTATTCTATAGTTTCTAACACACTCTGTAATATAACAATAATTTTTGCACACATGAAGTTGACACACTTTTTACTTTAGTCTCTTGCTAATGAATAGTTTTAGATTTTACAACAAAACTAAGCACATTTTACCATTTGACAATAATACATGATCACAAATATTTAGATTGTAAGAAAATTGAAGTTACAATTTTATTAAAAGTATTGGTACCAGTAAAACTAAAGGAGATGGTGAAAAAGAATCAGGATGAACAGATCAGTAGTGTAGTAAAGAATCCATATATCAGAATGACATCAAGTATTTTTTCATCAATTTCATCATTAGTTAATGAGACTGCTTCAAAATGTTGTGTACTAAATAATAGTAATCCAATTTGTAATATAAATACCAAATGATGGCTTGGAACTAAGTGCCAAAAGGTCTGCAGAAAATATAAACATCCTCAAAATATACATAGGAATAACCAAACACAAACAGGACAAATTTTATCCATCTTGCTTTGAGTTTACACATTTCAGTCAGTTTCTTATGTTAATGTCATTTAATTTTTGCACACAGAGAGCATATACTTCATTTGGTAATACATCTGCATGATATGAAAGTTAGTCTCGTTATTCTTTTGTTGCCATAGTGGTTCTGCCAGCTAGAGATCTACACACCATTATGTTGTATGGAGATTCTCTGATGTTCCCTATGAGCATTAATTTGTTGATTGTTTCTGAATTTAATATGATTCTCCTCCTGTGTACGAATATTATTCTGTGCTGAGAACTCCCTTTCATTTCCTGCTGTCTGAAACACGTATGCATAACTAGCCTGAACAAGTTACTGTTCTTTATGGTTGTGCAATTTTCATCATCCCACAGGTATGGCCCCATGGGTCTTCTCTCTTGGATATCTCTATTCCAAAAAGAAACGTTTTCACTAACATGAACTCTGCCAAAGATTCACTTCATTGAATCAGTGCTTTGCTGTCTCTTATGCCAGATTTTTCTCTTCCATAATGCTGTATTAGGGTTTTAAGTCCAACATTCCCATAGTCTGCTTGTTCAGACATGGGTATCTTGAATAAATATAACCGGCATCCTGTCCATACAACATGTACATCGGACTTGCACGCAACATCAATTTTGGGCTCAAAATTACACACTGGTATTTCCAGTGACGTTTTTCCAATGTCCAGCAGACTGATACACATGAAATTCATTGTCATCATAGCTATCACCAGCCAGTATTTGCCGACTGAAAACATCATCTGATGACAAACCCTGTCGTGATTCAGCCATTTTGGTTTCCTGTGTGGCCATTATTTGAAACACGCATTTGTAAAACTTCACGATGAAAGCAAGGTTTAAACTACCATAAAATGCCTGTTCCAGGGCCAAATGAACCAGTCAAATTTAGTTTAACAGCCATTCATGTCGAACCAAAGTATCCAGCTATTTTAACGTTTGCCTTCCTGAAGCTGGATGTCGCATCAAGCGCTGTGATACTGCTACTGGCAGCGCGAATTACATTGCGAAATGCACTTTTAAAGTTAAAAGTGGAAGAAAAACTGCATACTGCGCAAAGCACTTTTTATATCCGCGATGTTGATGTAATTTGCGGAACGCGTATCACTGCTTTAATAGTATACGAATTCATACAAATTAGGTGCATTCACGTGTACTGGCATCATTTTCTGACCCAATTTTTTATTCACGTTGCGATGGGATTAGATGCAATTTTAAATATATATTCGTTTTTTTTTCTTCTGACAACCCCACCAGCGATTTCTCATTTTGTTAACACAACCCACAACAAATGTGATTTTCCTAATCACCCCTCCACTGCCAGAATCAAAATAGTTTGAAACGGAACCTCCTACAGAAGTTTTTTTGAAGTGCCATCCCCAGGGGGGGGGATATATGTATTACTGGAACAGCCCTTATTAGTCATATACTGATTTTCCAATTTATGCTAGTAGTTAGTAGTCACATACTAATTTGCGAAATTATGCTTTGTTTTCTCATGTCGTTTAAGGAGAAATGTTTACTATGTGCATGTTCAAAGCAATTGTCCTTTCAGCATTGAATGGAAGGAAAGAGAGAATCAATCAAAGAAGACAACCTACAGTTCATTTTTGGCAATACCGATTCATTGGGAAATTTTCCCCAATTTTAGGCAGCGCATGAGGCATAAGTCCCCCCGCATGTCTGAGCGTGGCCTTTGGGCCCGTAAGTCTGAGCTCATGGAGTTCATGCTGGATCCGTTGGATCCAACTGTTATTACTGCCATACCATTACCAGCCATCCAGACATCGCCAACCATCCAGCCAACACTTGCAGTCCA
The DNA here is from genome assembly GCA_016617855.1 of Megalonaias nervosa. Classification (NCBI taxonomy): domain Eukaryota; kingdom Metazoa; phylum Mollusca; class Bivalvia; order Unionida; family Unionidae; genus Megalonaias; species Megalonaias nervosa. The sequence goes on from JAECUM010042365.1 coordinate 5,760, forward strand.
ATTGTCCTAGCATGGAGACCTTTTCATTGAAATGTTTCAGCCAAATACATGTGTCTAGCCATGCCATCAGCATCTTATCATTACATTACTGGAGATTTCAGTGAGAAATCTGTCCATTCAGCCAGGCCTTTGGTGTGGCTGGTATTGGCGATTGCCATACTGCCTACCACCAGCATCCAGGCCAACCATGCTGTTCACACCAGCTTCATTAGATCTAATGCATATTAAAACCGCACTGTCGCTGGCCATCTAGCTGTTCCAACATGGGGACCTTTTCGTCAGATTGGTCCAGCCAACTATGATTTACAGGAATCTTAGTGACAGATCAGTCCATCCAACTGTACCATCGGTGACATGCGTATTCTCATACAGAGATTTCAGTGACAAATCTTTTTGTCCAGCCAGGCCTTTTTAGTTGCCTATACCAGTGATAGCCGGACTGTCTTATATACTGCCAGCTTTCCATGTCGACCATTCTGCGGGCAAACCAGCCGGCATTGTGTACTTTGTATGTTCACTCCTTGTCCACAAGGGAGAGCTATAGATAGTATTCTTAGGGATGGAATTGAGTCTTCTTATTAACTGGCATGTCTTCTCTAGCGCTGCAGGTAGACCCAGTTGGGCCTTGATGCACAGTGGGTGCTAATGAAGTCCTTCAAATCCACCGTCTTTCACATCTTATTTTGTTCCAACCATGGGACTGACTGAAGTTTAGCTTGCAAGGTGCCATCAAGGACATTTTTGCTGGCTACTTCAGAATGTCCACCACCCTTTACCGCTGCTCTAAAGAATCAGTTGAGCTTGATGAGGAGGAAGAGACTGACCTAAGGTGATAGATGCCTTCAGAACTAATCTCCCAGCACTTGACAAGAATGTAGTAGCTGTTCATATGTATGCTTGTCTGTTTTATAGGGTAGACACATCTGCTCCATGCCTGTTGGAGTTGGTTAGGGATGTCGTTGCAGACACTCTTCAATAGCCACACTTGGGAGGCCAGGATTGCTAGGGTCAATGACCAGGGCTGCTCACCATACTATGGCCAATACTTTGACTGGTTCAGCCATTCTACTTGATACGATGTATTGCATGTGTGCGATCCACATCTCTCCAGCCTTATCATACCCTCCCTTTCCGGATGACTCTGTTCATGTCACTGTTGCTTCGGAGGAAGAATAGAGGAAGTTCGGAGGCAGGAAGCTCAAGTCCCCGTCAGTGTGAAGGGATGATAAGCAGTTTCAGGACAGGGGATCCTCGCAGTCACATGTGCACCAACATCGATTCCTAGGAAGCAATTGTACAGATGCGGTAATAAACCGATTTTTGAGCTCACTGGATGTCCCTATTCCCTCAGAATGGGGGGAGGTATGTGCGTGTGTGTGATCCAGGTCATTCGGACGGGCTTTGGGTTTCCTTCATCAACTATCCCTTCCACCCTCCTTCTCTCCCCTCTTCATGAATACACCATCAGATCAGGAGAAAGATGCCTTTCACAACAGGAGGTAGATCGCTCTTTAAAAAAACAAACTGGAGCTTGTGCAAGGTCACAGTTTCCAGGGTTGTACTCAAGGCTGTTTCTTTTTCAGAAAGCAAACAGCAAGTTGAGATCCACCATCGACTGGAGTTGCATCAACCAAATCAAGATGGAGATGGTGAGTTCAATCCACCTCTCCATTTGATGGGCGGAGTATGCCATCAGTCTTGATCTGACTGACGCATATTTTTTACATCCCTATCCACCCCGTGTCATGTACATTTCTCCACTTTTTGCTTACCACAGCATAGTTTATCAGTTCACCATTTTTCCCTTTGGCCTTAACATCAGCCCCTGGACTTTTACTCAGATTATAGATTGTGTCTTCTTGTTCCAGTCGACGTCATCTACAAAAGCAGCGTACCTGGACATCCTACAGAAACACATGGTAAGTTCTATCCTGCTCCAAGGCAGGAATGATCTTTCTCTTATCATCTAGGCTTTTTATTGAGCTGGGAAAGTGAGACCTCCATTCATCCCAGAACTTCATTCATCTGGCTATGGAGTTCTTAACCAACCGGAATCTGGTGCAGCTTCATTGTGTTTGTGTTACCAGAATTGTCGAGCTCGTCGAGTCCATTTGCAACAAGACTTCGATTTCAGTGAGAGAGTTCTTGCAGCTTCTCATTTTATTCAGTGTGGCAGCAGACTTTATCCTGCTAGGCCGTCTTTTTTATGCGGACCTTGCCAGCACACTGGCACCCCTTTTCAAGTCTCATTGATCAAACAGTCACAATCATGCCTGAGAGTTGATCATTCCTGTGTCAGTGGGGCAACCCAGGTTGCCTGACCATGGGAATCCAGCTGAAGAAGCCCTAGTGGAGACAATGATAGGTACCGACGTCAGTGCGTGCTGTGGGGGTTCCCAACTGTTGCCAACCTTCACTACTGTCAGTGACACATCTGAGCCAGGGGAACGGCTTCTTCGCATCAACATCCATAGGCTGTCATCAATGTCTCTCACTTATGAAAAGATCAACTCTGAGGCGAAAACAGTCCTCATTAGATCCGACAACTCTGTCATGGTGACCTATCTCCGCAAACAGGGAGACACCAAATCACTTGACCTGTTTGTTCTGATTTGGCAGTTTCTATGTTGGTGCAACAATCTCCATATAAACTTGCAAATCAGACACGTTCTTGGTAGACTCAGTGTCTTGGCCAAGACTCAATCCAGAAGACGTCAAGTCCATTACACTGAATGGTGTCTCTCCATCAGTCAGTTTTCAATCAGATTTGCGCACACTTTGGGGGCATCCAGTGATCGACCTCATGGCAACGAGGTGAAATCACATGCTACTTAACTTCACCTCTCCAGTTCCAGACCCAAAAGCTTCTGCCATGGATGCACTGTTAATCATTTGGGAGGGGTTATGGACATTTGCCCCCCCTTCAACATTGCTGAGTCTGAAAATAATCCAGAAGTTACTGGGTCAGAATGGCAAGATGATTCTGATAGCCCCTCTCAGATGGGACAAGACTTGGGTCACCGATCTACTCATTCTATACCCAGGAAGATTCTAGCCAACCCGAATCTTCTCCAGCATCCACTGTCATGGGTGGTTCTTCCCTGTCCAGACCGTTGTCGTCTTCATTGCTCTCGGCTCTTACCAGGACAGCCTTACCCAGGAAGATTCCAGCCAATCCAAATCTTCTCCAGCATCCACTGTCACAGGTGGTTCTTCCCTGTCCAGACCATTTTCTTCATTGCACTTGGCTATTACCAGGACAACCTTGTTAGACAAACAGTTTAAACATTAGATTGTGGAGAGAATCTGAAGAGCAAGAAGACCCTCTACTCTGAAGGCTTTTTAGGGAAAGTGGCATGTTTTCAGGGACTGGTGCAGTACCATCAACATTATCCCTCTGCCTTCCTCAATTCCTCAACTGACCAACGTTTTCTTTGGCTCTTCGAGGAGGAACAGTTGGCCCCAATCTTTATCAAAGGCTACATCCCCGTGATATTAGACACATTCCGGCATCATGGCAGACACAATTTGGGGCATGTTATAGACCTGTTGGATCTCTTAGTCCTTTTTGGACTCAGTGGACCAAAATCACTCACTCTGTTCCCAAATGTACCCAATCCTGGGTTTTAACATGGCTTGATTTGTTTCAGTTTGAGCCTTTAACCCACACTTAACTAAAGTTCCTCTCATCCAGGTCATGTATCCTGATAATTTTAGCTTCCACATGTAGGATAAGTGAATTGCATGCCCTTTCTGTGACCAGAACTCTCTTAGTTCAGATCAGAGGGTTCAGTGGTTCTGTTGACACAATTAGGCATTATAGCCCAAAATCAGTTACCATCTGTTGGTAACCAAAGAGTTGTCATTTGCTCGCTGTCTTCCATAGACAGGTCAAGAACAGCAGCCATACAAGATCCAGTTCAAGCTCTCAAGCATTACTTGAAAAACAGAGACAAGTTGTGGCATGTGCAGATGCTTGTTCCTTCCAGTGTGAGCAGGAACACAGGATATCACCCCTCAAGCCCTTCCATCATGGCTGAAGTGGGATGTGTGCTCGGTGTACTCTGACATCTCACCAGATAAGAGTCGTCTCACAAAGATTACCACTCAAAGCTTCAAGCCATCTCAGCGAGCCTCACATTTGAACACAACTTTTTGATCCAAAATATAATAGAGGCTGTTGGCAGGCAAGGAGAATCGACTTCTTGAGCCTTCATTTCAAAGATTTAGTGTTGCAGAGGCAAACCTCAAATCTGTTATCTCCAGTGGCACCAGCACAGATGGACACCAGACCCAACTGGATCAATCAACACAGCCTGTTAGCTTCATTGGATTCGCTGGTGAAATTTTATAGGTAAGAAGATTTCAATCTTCTTCATCTTAACTGTATGTTAGGGTCACAGGGCAAGTGACCCCAGGCTGTGTTGCTTGCATAATTAGGAGAACGGGTTATTCATAGCTGCCAACCCTCATGATTTTGGTGCAAATTTCACGACTTTCTACAGCGATTCACGGATTCAAGCCGCATGAAAAAAAATTACGAATTCCACAATTCTCAGTTATTTTAAATTTTCCTATTAAGTGCTAGTTGTGATTCGAACAGTTGCCGAAACGGTCCGGTACTGCTAGTCGCAACATTAGTAGAACTAGCAGATTCATACAGTTGGCCCGGTATCACACATTTTGGCGTATTTAATATATATATATAGATATATATATATATATATATATATATATATATATATAAAAGTAGTTTGTACAAATGCTTTTGAAAGAAACTGGGGCCTAGTCAGAAATTTTCTCCACGTATGCACACCAGCACTGATTTGAATTACTGTACGGCATTGCATCTTGAAAACGTCTTCTCCACCAAGGAAAAAGAAATTTATTGCACAAAAAGTGAAGATTAGTTTGGAATATACCAGAAATTGGCCGTGCATTCAGCCATCAAATACCGATATACATCATGCTTTTTGTACAAAGTGTGCCACAAATTTTAGCATTGTGCATGGTGACAGGGACTATGTGAGGAAGCACATTTGGTAGCAAAGAGCATATAAAGGTTGTGAAACTACATGAAGACAGGTTTTTCGAGTGTTGGAAATTTTTAGATTGAAAGATTAGCATATATTGTAATTTGCTTGAGTTAACAGTTTTCAGTGCATGCACCAACACCACTAATCATTCACCGTTTGACGTTTCATCTTCTGGATTAATACCATTTCATAATTAAGCTACACTGCAGTTAAAATGTGTTCACCTCCGAGGAAAAAGATTTGTATTCCAGAAAAAGTGAAGTATAGATTGGAGTACACCAAAAGTTGGCCTAGTATTCAGCCATCAAACATCGATGTACATTATGCTTTTTGCAAAGTAGTGTGCCACGAATTTTACAATTGGTAATGTGCACAGATTTACAATTGGTAATGTGCCACGAATTTTACACTTGGTAATGTGCACAAGGGCTGGTATTGTTGCTTACAATTTATCTGTCATACATGTACCATGTAGTAATATTATTATATAGTACATGTATGACAGATACATTGTAAGCAACGATATAAGCCCCAGTGGGCATGTGGCAGAATGATGTTAAAGAACACACTGCTATAGCACCCCCAGCAGATTTCAGTTTTGGAATCCTTTAAGCCACCTACTCAAGTCCTGCATGCTACCAATGCTGAAGCATTGTTTGTGAGTTTTCTTGTTGAACATAACCTGTCTTTCTCAGTTGGAGATCAGCAACAGTGACAGTGAAAGATTATTTCCTATTGTGAGGAAGAATAAGACAAACTTTAGTGCCTCCTTAGGTGCCGAAAATTTGCAACAATTTTAGTCACCAAGAAGCCTGAACTGTTTGAAAACAAATTTACCATAGCCTGATTGAGGAAGTTCAAGACTGCCACAGCATCATATCATTACAAACAGCATGAAGTTTTTGTATATCAGTAAATTTGGCTGCAAATAAAGTAGTACATGTAATCAGTGTAAATAATACGTTTTAGTTTTATTTAGGGATTTTCATATAATTCAGTATTGACCATCGAAGTGGATGGACTTAGTGTCATGATATAATTTTTCACTAATTGCGTTCATAATTCACTAATTTTTATCCCACTTTTCACTAATTGTGAGTCTGGATGGTTGGCAGCTCTGGTTATTGTTCACATGGGGAATCCAGCTATCCTTCCCTTAAAGGATACCTTAGGTAGAGGTTGGATGCTCCTCATATTATTTATTCTCCTAATGTAATGTTATTGGGGAACGTATTCGAAGGAGAAAGTAAATTTTAAAACTAAATTATGTTTCTCTGAGAATACTTGCCCAATTGCATTACTTAATAAACCCTCCCATCCACCCAGCCCTGTGAGCATCCTCATTAGTATCTTGCACAGCTAAAAACTAGTGACACCAGGTGGTGCCAAGGGGAGGTAATGGGTAAGAGTTATTGCCCTTTGTCTATTGAAGTAGAGGGGGGCTCACCAGTTATTACGTACTTTTGAGAGAGTGACGTATGTATGGTGAAGTTGTTTGCATTTAAAACATGCATAGTGGAGAGAATGTTGGCATGCCTCTATGCTACTTTGATGTAATGTGGCTGACACTTCTTTGGATATTGTACTTTTGGAAACTGTAAATGATCTTAGCACACTGCTAACTAAAATGACTGCTCCCTTGTGCTCCAAAAATCAGCCTGAATTTGTCTAAAGTACACTATCCTTAGCACCTGTTAAAACAGAGAAAATGAATTTTGCCAGACTAGACAATACGAGCTTCTGAAAGTTCAATGAATGAATTACCAAATGTATAAAATGTAAAAAAGTTATCGGCTCTCTTTTTACAATTTACCTCTGAAGTTCAGGAAGTGAAAATGACCAAGTGGAGCTAGCACTTTTTTGAAAGGTGCACATCTGGAGTAAGGCAAGCTATATACTCTATAACCCATATTACACCCATCATCATACACCAAAACAAAGGGAATTAAAGGTTCTTTGAACAATACCTAAGATATACAAGGTCTTTTTTAAATAGCCAGTCTAACTAGTGAGGAAACCCGGGGAAATTCTTTTTCTTTAAAATTCTAATCCTATGCAAAATACGAAATTGTAGAGCGCCAGCAGAAAAAGACAATTTTCTTTTTTTAGTAGGGCTGGATTCGCGAGCTAGCAAGCTAATATTCTTAATTTAATATGATTGGATAAATATTCTCGGAGAAACATAACCCGAACATGCATCTTCAGCAAGTAGTCAAATGAGAATCAACATAAGAAACTTTTAAACAAATGAATGATGTATGGATCTGTACATATCACTGAATTCACTTTGTTCAGTAATAAAACTGGATAACTTGGAAGAGACTATAGTCTATCTGTTATGATAACATGATGTTATTCGACTTGAGTCTGACTCTGTAAAAGAAAATTCTGAAGCATCTACTATATAAAACAAATCTATCACATATAATGGATGAATGCAATTTTATATTTCACATCTACAGATGAAGAATGCTTCTGTAAGGTGGACAGCTTTCTGACTCATTGTATTGTGATTATAGAGCAAGAATTTACTCTTTAAGTAGCCTGGTTGTGGTGAAAATCAACAGCCATAGAAGTGTAGGTAATTGGGATTCTCATTGCAGGCACTTTGTATGCGCAGCAATGGGTAATCTGAACTCCATATTTTGGAAATAGCTGTGGCTAAAGCTAAACCACACATGGGTAACATTCTGTGCGGCAAAAAAATATAGCACATTGTCGTTCATATATTATGTTTGGACGTAAGTACACACAATTCTGTGACACTGAGGAACCAACTTTCTGTTTGATTTCACATATTCCGTTACCATTATGAGCAGGGAATATGCATTGTTGTGATTCCAGTAATGATTTATGAAACTTTTTATACCATTCAACACATAAAGTCCCCCACATACTTCCATATTTCTCAGAATAAACACGGTACATCGCAGCCTTTTCTGAATTATAGTACAGTGATTCATATTCATTTGCTCAGCATTTCCGTTACTTTCTTGGTTGCTTTTTTCATATTTGTGATCACATTTCTCATCATCCAATTACTGCTGTTTCCCTGACAGCTCGCACCTTGCAGATACTTCCACATGTCTACAAATGTCACTACATTGTGTATCAAACAGTTAGCAACAATGATATATATATTAAAACACAATTTGACACTTAATTTGAAAATGAGGTAGAATATTTTTGCAAATAGATAAGAATTGTGATTAAGGAACTGTGTCATCTCAATATTTTCAGTAACTTTTGTCATTGAGGTATTTTAATATGACATGAAAATTGAAAATGAGGCAGAATATTTTCACAATTAGTAATGACAACTATGGGAAGAAGCATTAGAGGACAAGTTCTGTTCTTAATCAAAACTTTGTTAAGGTGTATTCATGTTTCTGTATATGATGTATTCATAGGTCTTATAGACACAATTTTGAGCACGTGTTAAATTATAGTTTTTGCCCTTTCTTTATAGGCTACAGAAGGCCAGGAATGAACAACTACAATTGCACCCTTGAGGTCAAAAATATTCCCAGAGAGCTGAATAACATTTCAAAAATAAATGAACATTTTTCCAAGTTTGGAACCTTAACAAATGTACAGGTATGTTACTATATAGAAAGAGCTATAGCAGTACCCATGTAACATGTATTCAACGTGAGAATACATTTGAACCCAGGTAAAATGTACTAAACCTGAGATTACATTTGAATCCATGTAAACTGTACTTAACCTGAGAATACATTTGAACCCATGTAATATGTACTTGACTGGAGATTACATTTGAATCCATGTAAAACATACTCAGCTGGAGATTACATTTGAATCTGTGTAGAGTGTACTCAACTAAAGATTACATTTGAATCCATGTAAAATGTTCTCAACCTAAGATTACATTTGAAAGAATTTTAAGTCATCCAAAGGATCATATATCGTTGACATCAACCCTTGAAAATTGTAGTCATGAGTAACTCAGTTTGTTATGACAACTCACTAGCCAAAGAATGCCAACAATGGGGGTGGGGACAATGACGACACCTGTCAACACCGAATATATAATAGGTAAACAAAAAAATGGCATTACATATTTGTCGTTGTATTAACAACAATAAATACTTTGGTTTTATTACTTCATTTTTTAACATAATAATTGCAGTTTTTATAAAAACATTTTACCTAACCTATAAATCAGCCACTGCAAGTTTACGCTTATGTCTGCCCATGGGATGTTTGCCTGAAGCCTTGAAGTACTATTTGTCGATGGCTTGACTGGGATCATAAATCTCGGCTGGCGGTCGGCTAACAACCAGCTATAGCAGATCACACAGGGTGGAAGTGTCTAGAGCCAATCTTTGTTTTGTTTTAATTCTGTTTACAAAACTGAATCCTTGCTCACACAATGCAGTTGAGACAGAACACAAGGTGTGGCTCCTAGAAAGTTCTAATTATTTAGAAATTTTTTTAATAGCTATATTAAATATCACTGTAAATAATAATTAATAATCCAAACACAGGATACCCAGAGAAGTGGGGGACAAATAAAAGACACTGTGAACACAAAATAGAAAAGAATGAACTTAAAACAAAGCATGCAGAAAGTAACACACAGCACATGATACCCACATGATGTCTGAGCGGGACAGGGTGCTTGCTGCTGATGCAGTCGATTCTTCTGAATTCGAACTGATCTGAATATTGCTAAGTTACTTTGGTGTAGATGCACAGTTGACAATACGCCGAAAGGGGTGAGTATGTATGCACTGAATATGCCTCTATTCATGCCTCTCACCCACACATGGCACGCATTCAGGATGTATAAGTACATTATTATTGTTATTCTAATTCTATGTTCTCGGCAATTGCAACTCGTGTCTAAACTAAAAACGCTAGTCAAATTGATTGCCAGTAAATAAATAATTTTTTTTTTTAATAGATAGAAAATCACGATTTTTTGTGAAAAATATTGCCATATGATAGCCTGCTTGTTATTATCTGAGCTCTCAAATGACATTTTTCGACTCGCAAATTGCGAGCTTGCAAGTGGGATTTTCAAGGGTTGGTTGACATTGGCATGTAGTTTCAGGTCTTGTTTTCAAAACTAGTGTATTATAGGACTGAATCTTCGTAGTGTAATTAAGAACAATGATCAGGTTGTTTTGACTATATTTAAATCTTACAAACAAACATTCTTACAAGCAGCTATTTGCAAATTAAGTCTTTTGTACAAAATATAATGAAGACAAAAACTGGAAAAACACTACATTGCCAATGTTCATTTTATTTAAAACTGCCTTGAAACAGTAAAACTGGCTAATGATGCACAGGGTCTGTGTAATATATATATGTATATATATATATATTAATGTAACTGCACATTTTGAACTGTTAGGTGTAATCACCTACATCAAGGGTTTGGAAAGAGAAGAGTCAGGGGTTATAGGTTCAAGGCCAGAAGATGAAGATGTTTTTCCAAGACCTTGAAAAATTCAGTTCTTATCCCATGCTCAGTACAACCTTGATAAAATGTTTTGAATCAGAGGGTCGCCTAGAAAACTCCTTGCATTAAACAACGTTGGTTGTACCCTTGTTATATTTAAAATTGTTTTTTTTTGTTGTTGTTGTTGTTGAAAATTATCTATAGTCCAAACAACAATAATGAAGAAATACTATGGGGTAAAATTTGGTGGATCAAAACATGGCACAAGACTGTTAGTTGACACAGTAAGATATGGTAAGGGCTGTTCCAGTAAAACATGTACCCCCCAGGGGGAACACACTTTCAAATTCAACCAACCCACAACAGAAGCAGTTTTAAAAAATTAAGATCCACCGTCAGATATGTTTTAATAATTAAACACTGACCCCTACAGAAGCATATTTTTTTACACATAATTTCTGGCTATGGGTTAGTGGGTGGTAGAAGCGATTTTAATATTGGGTTGGGGACAGAAGCGATTGAAATGACAGCTGGCTGGAGGTAATCTACTGAATTCTTATAGATCATATAATATACTGCATATTTTTATTTGTATTCATTTATTATAATCAGTCTTTTGTCCATTTGTTTATTTGTCTGTCAGCCATGTATGTCTCTGATACTGTGAAATCACAAATTTTCTTGGTGGCTTATTATTTGTAGATGTCATTGATCAGTCCCTTAATATCTACTAATTTAATGTCCATGAATATAGATTTTATATTTGGGATTTCTATTCTAATACAGAAATTATGAATTTGTATCCTTACTAAACTCTGTGTTTACTAAAGTGATCACTATGTTTTGCTGTTTTTCTTTGTTCTCAGGCATGCTGCTTTTGATTATAATAATAGCTAAATCTTGTATTGCTTTAAATGTGTGGTCAGATGCTATGATTCCCTTGTTATTATTTTTTTCAATAAATCTTTTGGTAAACTTATAATACATGATTTGTCAGAAAAAATCATTAATGCCTGTGAAAGTGATGTCACATTATTTCTGCCTACTTTTTAGACTATATCATTTCTTGTAAGAACACATATTTCAGTTACCAACGTCTTATTTTTATGCCTTGTTGCAAGACTAATATAAAGTTTAAAAAAAAGAAATATAGCAAGTCAAACATTTTTATATCATAAATTAGATTTTAAAAAATGGATGAAAGTCAAGGAATCATTTTTTCCCAGAGTACTCATAAAATCAATGTCATTGCAGTTAACTGTATTGTCAACAGCATCATCATCACTGATGGCCTAGCAGTAACATTCTGCACTTTTAATCTAGTTGTCACAGGTTCTATCTCCCACTTCTAGTCTTTCATACAAGACTTATACCTATGGTCTGAGGGGCTTTCATGGCAGAGTATAAGATGCTTGTCTTGTGATACAGATCTGAGGGGCTTCCATGGCAGAGTGGTACAAGATGCTTGTCATGTGATTACTTGCCTCCAATGTGTAAATGAGAATGTTGCCAGTTACTTGTGGAGGGTCAGTGGTTCTACATAAATGGTGTTTGGTGTCTCAAAAGTACCTTAAATTGGCAAATTTTTTTCCAACCATACTGATTCAGTGGACATAATCACCAGAATGGAGAGAAACAGACCAGAACAGATATAACCAGAAGGTTAAAATCAATCTGAGTAGCTAAATTCACGTGGTTTAGTAAACTGTACATCCTTCATTGTCTTCCCTTTGATGTAATTTCTTACTGAAGCTGAGAAAATAATGTTGCACACATCAAGAAAGAGGCACACTTCTACTCATTATTGTTGTTATTATACTTCTCCATTCCAGCCTGTTCTTATGATCTTGTCCCTCCACATATTGTTTGTCATGTTTATGATATGTATCTAAATTTGTCACTTACTTTTCCTACTACTATACTAATTGTTTGTGAATATGCATATGAATGTGAAATGCAACAGGGAGACTAAATCCAAGATAGAAAACCTCTACATTTCTGGATGTATTCTGCTTGGATTCCATGTTTCTGCACAAAACTCAAGAGTTCAAGACTCGCTGTACTAATTCAGTTCCCATTGTAAACCTGTGCAAACACCATGATATTAAAATTCAATAGCTTAAAATTTTGAGTGCTCATGATCAAATTTGTATCAGTATAGACACATCTATGACAACAGCTTTTGTAAAAAGAAAACCATAACAGCTGCACCATTTTCTGGATCTACACAAATTTGAAATGTGTGCTTTCAGTACTACAGCAAAGAGTCAGGTGCTGATTTCAGTAATAAGTCTTCCAAACTCAGGTCTGTAAAGAGACTGAAATTATGTTAATAAAACAAATGTCCCTGACTTTTTTCAGTGACAAGCTCTCAAAAGATTCTTTTTACAAAAATCTTACTTTCATTATCAACCAATCAGGGACAGTCAAACCATGTATACTCTATTTTATCTTCACTGATTTATAGTATAGTTCTCGTTCTTTCTTATCTGTAGTAATGTGAGTCCTTCAACAACTCTCAATGTTTGTATGCTTTTTTTCGACTATACTGACTGGACGCACTGTAAGATAATGTTCAAGTAACAGAAATACCATGGGATAACCAGAGACCAATAAAATCAAATAAAATGGTCAAGTTATCTCCCCTGCAGGGATGCTGCCAGGATTTCAGGATTTAATCTAAGTTTTGTGTGTGTGTGATCTCCAGTGAGGAAGTGGTGGCGGGAGGAATAGCCATTGTTAAATATCTCCCTAACACTTAAATATCTGTCGCTCTTTCTTACTGTTCCACTCTGTTAAGGCTCTACTGAAATCAAAATACTCAAAGAGATGTCATCTCCAGTTGTATAGCGATTATTACTGTGATGCCATTGGGCATGGTCACGTGGTTGTGTTGGGGTCTTGGTTGGGATGGCAGAAAGACCATTGGCTTACTCCATATTTGACAGCTAATTACGATGTTGTCAAAAGAATTAAACTTTTTCGGACAATTCAGTTGGACTCAGATTATATACTTGATTCATAGTCAATGAACAGGTTCTAAAACTGATGTGTTTATTTTGGAGCCATGTTCCTCCATCACATTCAAGATCTGAATATACCAAAGGTGAAATTAGAACAGTTGCATCCTAAATTACATCATGGCAACTTTAAATGTGATTTAATGTGAGACTTTAATGCCAGAACTCATAGTTTCAATGATTTTTGGGTTAAATAATGAATTTCTTCTCAAACAACTCAATTTGGTGCAGATTACATTGTTTTTTAATGATAATGAGAATTCTTGACGTGTAAAAATTGCACAGGAAACGAACATCAGATCAGGAAATTAATACCACTTGGGAAAAACTGATAGGAATATGCAGAAATAATGATAGTATTATTTAAATGGAATATGTGGTTAAAATACGAGTGCTGAGTCTATAACTTTGCAAAATACATCTCGTACAACTATTCTGTTGTTTCTAACAACACTCTGTAATATGGTAATAATTTTTGCACACATGAAGTTGATCCACTGTTTACTTTAGTCCCTTGCTAATTAATAGTTTTAGATTTTACAACAAAACTAAGCACATTTTACCTTTTGACGATAAAACATGATCACAGAAGTTACAATTTTATTAAAAGTATTGGTAACAGTAAAACTAAAGGAGATGGTAAAAAAGAATCAGGATGAACAGATTGGTAGTGTAGTAAAGAATCCATATATCAGAATGACATCAAGTATTTTTCATCAATTTCATCATTAGTTAATAACACTGCTTCAAAATGTTGTGTACTAAATAATAGTAATCCCATTTATAATACAAATGCCAAATGATGTGTTGGATATAAGAGCCAAGAGGTCTGCAGAAAATATCAACATCCTCAAAATATACATAGGAATAATCAAACACAAACAGGACAAATTTTATCCATCTTGCTTTGAGTTTACACATTTCAATCAGTTTGTGATGTTCAATGTCATTCAGTTTTTGCACATTGAGAGCATGTACTTCATTTGGTAATACATCTGCATGATATGAAAGTTATTCCCATTATTCTTTTGTTGCCATAGTGGTTCTGCCAACTAGAGATCTACACACACTTAATTATGTTGTATGGGGATTCTCTCATGTTCCCTATGAGCATTAATCTGTTGATTGTTTCAGAATTTAATATGATCCTCCTCCTCCTCCTCTGTGTACGAATATTATTCTGTGCTGAGAACTCCCTTTCATTGCCAGCTGTGTGAAATGCATATGCATAACAAGCTTGAACAAGTTACTGTTCTTTATGGTTGTGCAATTTTCAACATCCCACAGGTATGGCCCCATGGGTCTTCTCTCTTTGATATCTCTGTTCCAAAAAGAAACGTTTTCACTAACATGAACTCTGCCAAAGATTCACTTCCTTGAATCAGTGCTTTGCTGCCTCTTATGCCAGATTTTTTTCTCTTCCATAATGCTGTATCAGGGTTTTAAGTCCAACATTCCCATAGTCTGCTTGTTCAGACATGGGTATCTTGAATAAATATAACCGGCATCCTGTCCATACAACACGTACATAGGACTCGCACTAAACATCAATTTTGGGCTCAAAATCACATACTGGTATTTCCAGTGACATTTTCCCAATGTCCAACAGACTAATATACATGAAATTTGTTGTCATCATATCTATCACCAGCCAGTATTTGCTGACTGAAAACATCATCTGACGACAAACCCTATCGTGATTCAGCCATTTTGGTTTCCTGTGTGGCCATTATTTGAAACACGCATTTGTAAAACTTCCATGATGAAAGTAAGGTTAAAACTCCCAGAAAATGCTTGTTCCAGGGCCCAAAGAACCAAACAAAGTTAATTTTGTTAAACCGAAGTATCCCGCTATTTTAACGTTTGCCTTCCTGAATCTGGATGTTGCTTCAAATACTGCAATACTGCTACTGGCAGCGCGAAATACGCCGCGAAATGCACTTTTAAAGTTAAAAGTGGAAGAAAAATTGCATACTGCTCAAAGCATGTTTTATATCCGCGACATTGACGTAATTTGTGGAACGCATATCACTGTTTTAAAAGTACGTGAATTCGTACAAATTAGTTGCACTCACGTGTACTGGCATCATCTTCTTACCCAATGTTTTATTCACGTTAGACCGCTAGGAGGGGGTTAGATGCGATTTAAAATATATATTCGTTTTTTTTTCTTCTGACAACCCCACCAGTGATTTCTCATTTTGTTAACACAACCCACAACAGATGTGATTTTCCTAATCAACCATCCACTGTCAGAATCAAAATAGTTTGAAACACAACCTCCTACAGAAGTTTTTTTGAAGTGCCGTCCCCGGGGGCGGGATATATGTTTTACTGGAACAGCCCTAACACAGAAGAGGTTTGATTTCCATGGGACAGAAAACTCCTGGACAACTTTTGGAAGTCATCACGAAAAACCTCTCGAGGATTGTCATGTTCAGTGGACCCAGAGAACAAAAAGAACTAAAGCTTGATTGGATATGCTGCCAACCATCTTTAACATTTTGCTGCTGCTTGCCCTAAATGGATCTTCAGATCAACCTGGTATTTTTACTAAAAGGTTTTTGATGGTATGTAATTGGCCTTGGACAAAATTGATACAGTTTCTAACCTTCCAATAAGGCTGTAACAGTGGTTGTAAAAATATTACCTTCCAATATGGCTACAACAGTGATTTTTAAAAATGTACCTTCCAATATGGCTGTAACAGTAATTTTAAAAAATATTACCTTCTAGTATGGCTGTAACACCAGTGTAAAAAATGGTGTGGATATTAACCTTCCAGCATGGCTGTAACTGTGGCTTTAAGAATGTTACCTTCCAATATGTCTATAACAGCAGTTTTAAATATGGTGCAGATATTGCCTTCCATTATGGCTGTAACTGGCTTTAAGAATGTTACCTTCCAATATGCCTATAACAGCAGTTTTAAATATGGTGCAGATATTGCCTTCCATTATGGTTGTTTTTAATGATGGTTTTAGTGAAAATCTTCTAATGACTACAACTATAAGTCATATCAACATTAGGTCATATTGGGATGTTCATTGATAGATGAGCCTTATGTAGTTAGCCTATATTAAAATGATGCTGCTTTAACATTTAAAATGGCTGCCTTCAAGGCCATCTTGAAAATTCTTTTTTCTACTTTGCAAGAGTGAACGACTGCATCATGATTGGCAATTCACTAAAACTTAACAGTCTTCAGCAGGTCCTAAAATATTGTGCTGATCTGATAACCATCATGGCAACCATAGTGATGATTGCAAAATTCGTGCTGTCACTACTTCTCTTGAATGAAAATGGTGCAGGTCTGACCACCAACTTGTCTGTACCATTGTGATCTAGGGTCAAGTCAGAGGCCGGTACTTGTTGTAGTTTTATACTTATTGAACGTCTGAACATGACAACTTGGACATATACAGATGAAATTTAATCAGACTTAGTATTTCATTTTGTTTCTTATATATTTGATATGTCAGAGTTGCTAAAAAATATCGGAGATTTAAATAAACAGCTGTTAAAAAAGGTACAAGTACGGAATAAATGGACTTTTCTTGAATTCCTACAAATTCATTTGGAGAGAAGAGAATAGTCCATTCAGGGTGCTTTAAATAATTGAACTTTGAGTACAGTGAATGCCAAAACTAGTCATCCCTATGAAAACAAAGTGACAAAATGAACTTTTGCAGGTGTGTTTTGAAGGAAGGCAAGATGCAGCACTCATAACCTTTTCCACAAACCAGGAGGCTCACAGTGCCTACAAGAGCAGTGAACCAGTGTTCAACAATAGATTTGTGAAGGTCTTTTGGCACAATAAAGAAAAGATAACAGAAAATGATGCTAATGCTGAGGTAAGTTCCATGAAAAAAAGTGTGACAAAAGCTGATTGTATTGTAGAGGGAATTTCCCAGTAATTGAGTGTTATGTAATTGGCTTTCCTGACATTAACTTAACCCACTTTGCAAATCATGTAGTGAAACTTATACAGTCCTTTGCCACTAGTTTAGCATATATTCATCACTGCAGTTGTGAAATGAAATATGAGTTCAAAAACCAGCCATTGCATCTGTTTGGCATATTAGATGCTTTAATTCCATTTTGATTTGTATTTGCCTTGGTTTTTTACAAGTCACTTTCTGATGGGCTTGTGAAAGTGGTGTATCATTTCTAATGTTTTGGACAGGTATACAAGCCATACCAGTTGTCGGTTTTTGGTCAGCTTGCAATCTGAAGATGAATCTGTCTTTGCCTGAGCAGCCCTTGATTTGGGCATAAGATTATTTTGTCCTTTAGACCCTAACACCATAAATGGTGGTTGGGTGTGGGTGACTTCAGTTTTCATCTTTAGGAATTATTAGTGTACTGATGGCTTTTATTTTATTATCTCTAATATAGGTACTTATTCAGGTATGAGAGGGTTATGGGAAGTGAGTTTGTAATATATTCTCAATGGCACTTGTTTCAGATTTCTTTTTTCTTGATCATATTTATGCTCCGAGTTGTTTTAATTATAAATTTATAATACAGTGTTTAAAACACTGCATATTTTTGGTATCTGCAGTTAACACCTTCATAAGAAACAGTAAAACTATCCTTGCTAGAGGTCAGTATTTGACCATTGGAGTTGACCATCTCTATCCAAATCTGAAAAAAAAAAATCAAACTTGTGCCTTAACGGGATCCAAAATAAATCTGTCTTGTTGCAATATTCTCTTACTAATAAAGGAGATATTTTTAAGAAGTTTGGCGTTGATCATATCATACAGTATACCATATTATACAACATATTTACCGGTTTTTCTTTATTGTGAGTGTATAAATTATGTATAATGGATGTTTAATGTAGGGTACTTTGATCTACTTTTTGTGCATGGTTGCTCTTTTTGTGGAAGTCATATTCAGGTTTTTATTTACTTGAAGATTGTGTATATTTTATTTCACTGGCACAGTTAAACAAGTTCTTAAAATGCTCCTCTGTTAGAATTTTTCTTATGTGAAGCTGCAGTTGTACTTGATAAGGTGTGAGTTATTCACCTTTGGCAGTGCATTATTCTCTAAAGGGAAAACATTATAAGTTAGTACTGCTAAGCTGTTTTGATAGAAAATGAAGAGCTTTTTGCAACTGGAATTGAATTTCTAGATGAGATATATTGTATGCTTCCAACTGTAGCAAATAGAGGAATGTAATTTTGCCAATTTTAGTTTAGTTTAAACTTTATTTACTATCTTAAACTTCCAGCATAGAGGTGGGGGTATATAGGAATCTGTTTCCCTCTGCCCATCCCTACATCCCTCACACATTCCTGTGAAAGCAATTAGTCATGCAGTCACGAAACTTGGTCATCATCTGAAGATGTGCATATGGACAGACCACTTTGCAATAGCAGTTTGTAACTCACCTGGCCCTACAGGCAAATGAGCTTATATTATGGACTTGCATTGTGAATCTACATCATGTATTTCTCTGTCAGCAATTGCTTGTTATTGCTCTGAGTTCCATCCTCCCGATCAAAATTTCAGTCACACATGGAATATAGATTTGTATCTTCAAAATCTCGGACAGATTTGATAGTGAACAAAATTCATGCATTCTGATGGGTTGGTCTTGCATCTGATGAACTACCCATGCTACCACTCAGGAAACCATATTTCTGATCTGATTTTCATCAAACTTGGAATGTATCTGCATCTATCATTAGGATCTCAGACGTGTTGAATAATGAGTAGGAGACATGCTACTAATTTCGCATCTTGTTGATTCCTTGTTACCACTTGGGAAGTCTTATTTCTGATCTGATTTTGATCAAACTTAGATTATACGTAAATGAAAATGGTGCCAATCTGACATCCAGTATGACCACCACAGCAGTCTCTTTGAAAATCTTGTTATTGCTCCTCCTTCTGAACAGAAAGTTATGTCTTCATGATGTTTGCACCAGAAAACTAATTATGATATCTGGTTAGTCCTTATGAAACCTCAAGTATGACCACCATGGCAGCTATCTTGAATATCTTGTTCTTAAATGGAAAGTCATATCGACATCCAAGTTTTCACCAGAAGACTTGTTTTTTTGTCTCATTGGGCTGGAATGGAAATAATGCTGATCTGACATCCAGTATGGCCATAACAGTGTCCATCTTGAAATTCTTTTTGTCACTTCTCCTCCAGAATCGATGGTCATATCGACATGGTGTTTTCTTATGATGTCTACTTGGTCCTAAATGACAATTGTGTCCTGCAGCATCCAATATGGCTGCCATATAGAAAATCTGGTCACTATTTCTCCTGGTCATATTGGCATGAAGTATTTACTAGATATTTTCTAATAGTGTCTTGTTGGTCCAAAAAGAAATTTACATAGAATCTTAGATCACAATATGCCTGCCTCATCAACTAATTTGAAAATCTTACCATGCAAGAATATCAGAGATGGTTTCAACTCTCAACATTAAAAAAAAGAAATGGAAATTCTTTTCAGATAGCAGAGCAAATGGTCTCTTCAAATCTTACTCTTTTTGTTACAGACATTGCCATTTTTGTCCTGCAAATGAATGCAGTGTAGGAGAGAAACCGTTGAATGCATCTTTATGTTACCATTTTATGGATTGCTGTAAAACTGGATTATAGTCATTATCTAAAGATGCACATATTGACCTATTCTGCAATTTTTCGTAAAGATACTGCCCTTTGTGACTTGCAGTTGGATGCCATATTTGACAGAATTTCTGTTTTAATTAGATTGATGTGAGACTTCGTACATATTGTGGTCGTCATCAGAAGAAAAAATTTTTTTTGTGCTCATTATAAGGCAGAACATAGTCTGTTATAATGTATACCTGTCTGTTACCACTTGAGTTTTCCTTACATTAACTTGAGATGTCTACAGTCTACATTTACCATATTTTTCGGAGGACTTGCATTTGGGGTGAAGAACCATATCAATTTTGGGATCAAAGGTTCAGAGGTCAAAGTCATATTGACTGAAGGGTAAAATATAATGGTTTCTGCAAATAAATCCAGTACTCCAGCATCTGCAGTTGCCACAGCTTTGTGGATGGGATGCATATGGGATGAGGAAGACCCCACTCCATCTGTTTTGGGGTCAGAAGGTCAAAGGTCATGGTCAGTGAAAAAAGAAAAATAGTTTCCACACAGTCACATGAGTTCTCCACCATTTGGGGTAAAGGAAGAAGCCTATATATTTTAGGCTGAAAAGGTCAAACTTCAAGACCATTATGGCCAAAACTAGAATTATGGTTTTTGCAAAATAGTTTTCCCATTAACTACATTTAACATTATTTGTAGCTTGCATGTGTGGTAAGGAAGAAGCCTATTGGATGTGGGGCCAAATATTTAGGACACTGTAAGTGAAAGAATCAAACATGGTATCAGAAAAATAACATCACATACCAGGACCAAACTTTGTGGATGGTTTGTACTTAGGGTAAGGAAAGAGCTAATTTGTTGTGGGGACAAACAGTGAAAGGTGAAGGTCACTGTCTAAAGAAGAAAAATGGTTTCCACAAAATAACACTAGTTCTTTATCGCAGATCTAGACTTACATTATGGATGGCTTGCATGTGTGTCAGATGCCATGGTCACTGACTAAAGATAGACACAATTGTTTCTTTACATACATTTAAGTTTGCTAACTATGTGTCTGTTTTATAGGTTTTGGGTGACTTACACTTGGGTAAGCATATTGAATTTTGAAGTAAAAGGTCATGGTCACTCTGGGTGAAAGAAGGAAAATGGATTTTGGCTAAGAACTTTAGTTCTAGGCCACATACCTTGATTAGTGTTTGTGACAAGCTTGCACAGAGCTCTGGAAAACCACTTCTCCTGACTGAGTAAAATTTGCTGTGCCAAGGAAAACTTAACCGCTTACTTATCTTTGGGCCAAGTAGATACAGATGTGCATTTTGTGTTCATTCTTTGCCATTAGCACGTTTCAAAGTTCAGCATAGCTTAACAGTTTGTTAATCATTGATTATATTTACCTATTTTGCCTTGTTGTCAGGCCAGAACATGTCACAAAGGAAGCTGATCTTAGATGGCATGCAGTTTTGATAGTAAAGAAACCTATAGATTTTGGGGTCAGAAAGCCAATAGATATGGTCATGATAAGTCTGACTATAAAATAATGGTTTCAGCACATTAATTCAGGACAGCATATCTTTGCCAAAAATTTTGGTCATTAAGACCCATTGATGAATGGTCTCCAGAGTCTACCATACCCTTCTAGTCTCAACATACAGGACTATTAAAGAGAAAGTGTGCATAAATTGTGTGATTAACAGTGCTGTTGTTTAAGCTTGGAGAGATTTCTTCCTTCAAAGCCTATGGCATGCTTTCTACTCTGTTGCTAAAAATAGCTTGTGTTTCTGATAATAATGTACTTTCTAAATTTATTTCTTCTGGCCAAGTATGATATGTCAAGGGATGTTCTAATCATGAGAGGAAATTGCTAGAGAGGCCAAATCCATTGATATCTAGTTCTTGAACAATTCAGAATCATTTTAATAAAATAACTTATTCTAAGGTAATTGCCTAAATCTCTCTCTCTCTCTCTCTCTCTCTCTCTCTACTCTGTTAAAAGACTTGAAACACATGATTATCAGTATCTGACAAGTTATGTCCATCTTGTTTATCCTGTGTAGTGTTGTGTTACTTAATTTTCGAAGTCATCTTTATTTTCATTTTTTATTTATATTTTTGTATATGATTTTGCAGAAAGTTGGATGTTTCTGATATATTATTATCTTTATGCATTGCTTTCATTAAAAGTAGTATAGAAAACATTATACACACTCAACATACTATAATTTACATTATTTTCTAGTCAAACTGATCAAAAGACAACAAGTCAGGTGTCTTTGGCACAGTCCTTTAGTTGGTGGAATCAAAATGCATCCAGATAAACGATATTTTACTGTGCAGTGACTGATGACACTGCCATGAGATTTGTTCATTGTGCATGGATCAATTTATTACTTGTGTTTGGTTTTAGATATGTTTAGCTATATTGTGAATGCTGTATTTATATATCTGCAGCCATCAGGGCCTAATTCAAGTTCTGGTGCTAGTGACACAGGTCCTCCATCAATGAGAGGTCGTTTGGGTCCACTGCCTCCAGCTCACAAGATGCAGATTAATAACAGAATACCCAAGCCTATGAGTGAAGACTCTCTTGTCCATACACCAACTGTTTCACAAGATAGGGTATGAGCATTGGAAATCTTGCAACTTCTAATCCATTTAGTTAAACACTACTGATTTATTTCTCTTATCATGAGAATGTTTCCTCATTGTTTACAACTGTGTGATCCATCCTTTGCTTTCTGAAAAATCATAGACCAGGCCTTTTCCCAAACCTGCCAAGCATTACAATATTACCATAGACCAGGCCTTATGCCTGAAATATTAAACCTTACAATATTAACATAAGACCAGTTCTTGTTCCTAGCCTGCAAACACTTTTGATATCAACATAAGACCAGGCCTTTTTCCTAACCTTCCAACCCATTTACACAAATTAGACCAAGGTAAATTTCTTGACAGCAGGAGTTTTGAGTCTTTCCCAGCTTTGCCAATCATTAAGTGGACTTCTGTTTACTTCCTGTTTTCAGTTGATGATGCCCCTCTTGGGGAATATTGAACAAACATAATGCATTAATTCATTAGTGATGTTGGTCATTGGTTGATATTCTACGCAAATGTTGAATAAACACTACATGATAGCAGTATTGTACTCTACATCAACATGTGACTGTCAGTCAGTTGCCTTACTTGTCTAGACTAATATTGGAGAAAGCCACATTTAAAACCATATTTTTTAGGTATAAGTGGCTCATCCAATTATTTTCTATTCTGATATTTCAAAGTAACCCCATAGACTAAAGGTAAGAGATTATGTATGGACAGATCTGAATCAACATCATTGGCAGTTATGAGTGTTGTACTAACCAAGGAAATAAGGTACTGTATTACTCAGACACAATTAATAACAACCATCAGTATTGATTAAAAAAAGTACTGAATGTGACTCACGGAGTTAACAACTTGGATGTCAATTGAGTCCTTAAATGTTACTCTTTCTGGGAGCTTGGTCCACTTTTTTAAAAAAAAATTAAAACTTGTGTTTTTTGCAGAAGAACATTGGAGATTTTTGCAGCACATGGTAGTTAAAAGAAAGAATTGATATTATCCTCAATTCCTGGCAGTCCTTTTTGGCCAGTAAGGCATTAGTCCCTTTGAGGGACTGCTGTTTAAATAAGCATCCTTCAGCTGAGGATTACAGGGGATGATCACATGATTATCCCAACACATTTTTAAAAACCGTTGGGCAGAGCTCTAGGTAAAATTTAATAAATTGTGTATTTCACTTACAGGTGTGGAACTAATTGTGCATTTTGAAATTCAGTGGTGTATTATTCGAACACTGCAAAACAACTTTATGATACCAGTTGGTCTGAATCAAGATTTTGTTCGTGCCCTTAAGAATACATCAGTTGAATTAGTGACCAAGACTGAGATTTGCATTTGATTATATGGCTGCAATGAGTGAATATTTTCAGTGATTGAGCTATTCATTTCAAACTTTAATAGAATGTCAGGAACTTGTCCTGATGTATGACATGTATTGATTAAATGTACCATCTCTGTGCTTCATTCATTTTTTTTTGTTTTTTAGAATTACTTGCCCTTTTTTTAGTAATGCAGCTTGAATGCACTGTATGATAGAATATGGTGCATGAAACATGTATTGCAGTTTTTGTATGCCTGCATTAAGGCGGAGTATATTATGCTGTAATTTTGCCCATCTATCTGTCAGTTACCAATGTTGTTTCTGCACAATTACTTGAGTTATCCACCACTTTCAATTACCAGATTTGTTGGTGGTTTGCACTTCAGATAAGAAAGAACCATATTGATTTCCAGGGAAGAAGTTCCAAGGTCAGGATCACTGGCAGAAAGAAGATAACTGGTTTTTGCATAATAACTCGATTAACCCTATAAATGTTTTGATCCAAAGATCAAAGTCACAGTGACTAGAACAAAAAAAAATCATTTCCACACAATGACTAGAGTACAGTAACAAAACTTTGTGGATGGCTTGCAAGTGGGGTAAGGAAGAAGTCTAATGTATTTGGTGCCAGTAGCTCAAAAATGAAGAACACTGTGACCCATTGTTTTTAAAAGTTGGTTTCCATATAATAATTTAATATCTTCACCATGTAAGGTTGTCAACTCTTTGGATGGCTTGCATTTATGGTTAGAAAGAAGCCAGTAAATTGTGTGATCCAAAGATAAGGATCATTGTGACTGGAAAAGAAAAATGGCTTCTACAAACAACTCCAGCTGTCCAAAGTTTGCAGTTATCAAACTTAGCAGATGGATGCATTTGGGATAAGGAAGAACCCTATCACTTTAGGGTCAAAGGTCAGGTCATTCTGACTTAGAGAAGGATGGTTTCTGCATTGTAACTCCACCTTCTGCAGTTACCAAACTTTGTAGATGGCTTGCACTTGGGTTAAGGAAAAACATCACATTTGGGAGTGTATCAAAGGTCAGGGTCACTGTGACTAAAATAATTTGTTTTCGTTCATTAGGTCTAGTTCTTCACCGTCTAAAATTACTAAATGTTTGCTTGCGCTTGGAGTAAGGAAGAAATCTGTTGATGAAGTCACTGGTCAAGGTCACTGTGACTACAAGAAGAAAAATGATGTATGCACAATAACATTATTTCTACATTAACCGAACTGAGACACTCTGTGGATGGCTTGCACTTGCAGAAAAGAAGAAGCCTAGCAACTTTGGCATCGAGAGGTCAAGGTCACTGTGACTAAACAAGTTTGGTTTCTGCACAAGAATTTCAATTATTTGCATATGGGACTATTAAATGTAGTTCACTATACTCTTGTTATGGATACCTGGGGAACTTGGATTACATATATATTAACAAGTCTTTGTTCTCCTGCAGTTTTTTTTAAGAGTTGTTGTCCTTATTGGCTTACATCTGGATGCAGGATGACAGAATTCTGTGAATGCAGCTACTTTCACTTTTCATTGGATTGCTGTGAAATTTGGTACATATTATGTTCATCAATTGAAGATATTAATGTTGACCAGTGATTGTACTCACATTAATTGTTCACTTTTTTGTCTACAGACTTGTCTCTCTCATGGTGTTAGAGATGGGATGCTGGATGGACAGTTAAATTTACATTTGCAAATTGCTTATCTTTCCTCTTGTTTAAAAACATGTATAAATATCATGCATTGCATAGTGTACTTAATGTATTTTCTAAATATTTATCAATCTTTACTGCAGAAAAGGTTGTTTAAATGCATAATTGTGTACTTTCTTTGTATCAGTTTTTCACATAGAATCCCAGTGGCAAGGGACACTATGTCACCCTCTCACCATATCTGGGGGACACATGCCATTTAAGAGAGTCAAATGAAAATAATAGTACATAATGCACTAATAGTGCTACAAAAATGAGATAATATTGTTTGCTTGCAGTTTTACCACCAAACTTTGTGGTTTGCACAATACTATATAACATAACATTACTACAGTAATAAATATTATCTGGTTAACCAGAAATGAGGAGCACCATAGAATTTTCTATTCTGGATCTTGCTCTTTCATTTAACGTTAGTGTGCCTTCATTATCTATCAGCATTTATTTTAATAAATACCCGTTTTCTGAAGGACTTTTCTTTCCAGAGTAACAAATCATTAATTAAATGACAGACTATATCTGCCTGAATTTAGTCGCTTTTATCAACCTCAAAATAAATGTAATCATCCTCACTGTTGTGGTGACTTGAACCTCAAAAATTCATTACACAACTGGCAAAACACTTACAGATGTCACAAACTTTATATACAGATACATTGTTTTACAATAGATACATGTACTGTAAACTTGATTATCAGTTGACACCCACCCACCCCACACTTAGGGCTACAAAAAAGCCAATATCTCTTGACCCTCCCTTTAAGTCGTCGTGTATTCTGCAAGCCAGATCTGTCTGAGGTGTGGCTTGTCATCAGCAAGTCAGAGTTGCACTTTGGAAAAATAAGACACAAACTGGATAGATAAGGACAAAACCAGTGTAAAATATAATTAAATTATTGGGTGGAACATGTCACAGATAAAATGACAACTTAAAATTTGACCTAATCAAGTCTGTTAAATCCATAATGCTTGACATTGAAAAATCCATGAATTCAGTTATTGGTCACATGCCCATATAAAATTAGTTTGGAATGATCCAATTCACAATATCCATGATAAGTCAGTTCCACACATCTTGCAGATAAAGAGTGAATGTTTAGTTATTTTTGCAACTCACAGTATAATTTACATTTCACTGTATAATGTAATTTGGAAGTTGTGAAATCCACCGTTGTCTACTTCATGTAAATTGTCGTCTACTCATCATAAATATCCATTTCATCAGCTTCACCATCATGTGGGTGCTTAAGTAGAGACTGGGCATGGACTCTATAAGTAACACACTGCATAGTTCTGTGAAGTTTATTAAATGCAGCAACAGATCATGTATCAGTTGTGTGGCAAGATTACAGAGCTCAACACTGAGCAAGTATCAGAGTCAGAGCTCTATCAGATGCTTTTCATGCCAGAAAACAATGAGGATGCTGCTTTTACAAGCTAAGAGATTATGGTCAAATGTGCACAGGAAGTTGTAGAACTCTCCCTGGCACTGAACAAGAGCATTATTAAATTCATGGCTCAGTCAGAAGGATTGAAAACATGAAAACAGAAGTGAGTGCTACCTTTAAAAACCAAGGGCTCATCAGGCTGCATGATCTGGCAGAAAACTTGTGGAATGTTACTTGGAAATTAAATCCAACTTACTGAAAAGTAAAATACAAATTAAATCGAAACTTTTATTAATCAAACATTATTTATATAGCATCACACAGATATTAATTCAAATGCATATTGTTAGGAATTGCACAAACATTGAAGCAATATACTAGTTAGTAAAAACCCACAGTAAACAACATTGATTGACACTTCATTTTGGGGTGTGTAGTATTTAATTTACTCATAATATTTTCAGATTATTAAAATCCAAATAACTGCAGATACAAGGATTGTGTAATGAATATCAACATGAAATAGATAAACACCGTGCATGCCATATATGAATTTCTGAATGGGAATAGTGGTATGAAAATGTGAAAATATTGGAATTGACAGTATTTTTGTATACTGAAAACATCTCTAGTTTCCAACATTTTCCCTAGATTTGTCAATTTTGTTGTGTGTCACACTTACAAGACAACCCGTACTCGGCATGAATGGACTTTTCAGTAGAAAAACATTGACTTGCAAGCAAGTATATATTGTTTTCATTGTCATCTTACAGTTTTGTCACCATTTGCAACTTTGTACATTACTAGCACTAATAGAGACATGGGTGGACATTAACTAATTGAAAGTTGTTGGCATATTTTTCAATTTTTCTTTCTGATGAAAAAGAGTGCCCAGGAGGGCACACAGTGCATCACCGATGGATTGAGGCTAAAACTGTCAGTAAGTACCCAGATACTCAGTTGCGTGCCTGTTCATAGTTACCAGGGTAATAACATGAGCCATAGTGTACCCCTTTACCATATAAGATGTTTTCTGCCAGTGCTTGTTAAGGTAGCACTCAACTTTGTTTTCATGTTGACAATCCTTTTTGACTGAGCCTCGAATATGTGTACTTCTTCAGTGCCAAACAGAGGTGTGACTCTTCCAGGAAATAATTGACCTTCATCCCATAACTTGTTTTCCCACATGACAACCCTTTGATTGAACCACAAGGGTGGCTCAGTGGCAAGTAACTGGGTGGTTTTTTGCTCTTGCAGCACAAGTGACATGTATTCATTTGCAAGATTTCACAAACTGTATGAGTAAAGTGTTATTTACAAAGCTCAAGCTCAGTCCCAAAATAAGCATCCGCATATAACAGTGAGGCTGAGGAAGGGAGTCAGATGATATTTCTGATGATTACATAGACCACAACGATTTACTAAATGATGATGGAGGATTTCAGAACTTTATCAGGAAAAAAATGTGTTTCCTATTGCACTGGTTTAAAAATTCGGGTAGGTAGGTAGTATTTTTTATAAACATGTATTATAATGATTAGTACATATAATGTACTAAGCACTTCAAGTAATGGGTAAAACTTGCTCAACTGGATGCACAATTTAATTTCGTTATTTTTAAAATTATTTTTAAAAATTTTACCCAGGAGGAAACAGTACTAGAGTTGGCAGTGAAAACAGAGACAGTGGTCTGACAGGAAACATATTGTTTCTTTTGCGTTACAAATGAGGATGAATTAAAGGATTTTGTAGCAGATGACGTTAGGTAGTTATATGTATTGGAAACTCTAAATTTAAAAAAAAAATGTGGACTTCAGGATTGTTCACATTTAATAAAATTTCCCTTTGATTGGGTACCCAGGTAATTGACCATTAGGATGTTTTCTAAAATTTTGACACCTCAAATCAAGGCAAGAGGCACTTTTTTAGAGTGTGTTTGTATTAATCAGAAATCTTAATAATTACAAATTAAAATCGTGTGCTAAGTTTATGCTAAGTTTATCGTTTTTTTCATGCTGTTTTGAAGTACAATTTTGGGTAGTCTACTGATTACATTTTAATACATCATACATGTATTTAAAATAGTGTAACATTGCACAGCATTAATAATTTGTTGAGTGCTAAGTTAAATTATACAGATCTTGTTAATTTACAAAGTTTTGATGTTTGTCTATCTTACTTACAGAGTATTGTATATGCAAGTTCGATTGGCAACATCACCAAAACTGTGTACAACCCCGAGGCTCTTAAGACCAAGGCAACTTTAACTAGTCCAACTGCAGTAAAGGCAGCTGATATTGTATCAAAGATGGAAGCTATGAAAAAGCAGGAAACATTGAAACAGGTTAGTTGCCAGGATAGTTGAAGTGACATTCATAGACATGTCTAGTCAAGTTAGCATTTTTTAGATAAAAGTCAATTTTTTTAAATTAAACATTCCTTCATAATTTATCTCGATATTACTTATTTAAATTTTATGCAAATTCATGTGTAATTTGCAAAATGGGTGAAAAGGTTATTTTATTTCATGGTGGTGCACTGTCTGTTACATAGAATTTTTATATTCAATTGAGCAA
>JAECUM010042367.1:0-19958 GCA_016617855.1 Megalonaias nervosa
CGTATTGATATACAAACGCCTCACATTAGGCTAAACTCTTGTGTATAAATATTTTTATTCAGCTCGGGTATGCTTTAATGCAAGCAGTGTACATTCTGAAACTTCTGCTTGACAAGTCAAGTCATTCCGAATTAAATCTCAAAATGGCCCGGACAAAGCAGACATGAATGGATACAATCAACAGACAGAACCAATGGAATAATCAATATAAAGTATTCTGAGAAGAAAACTACAAAACAAACATTACAGAAAAATTACAGAATTCTACAAGAAAAATGATCAGTGAAATCGACTCACGAGAGAAACGAGGTGCACGGGAGAAAATGGCTGTCTACAAAGCCAACAAGGAAATTTGACAAATAGAGAAATTTTTTAAGACGAGAAGAATAGAGACAACTGAATGATCATATCTAGAATGCTTATACAGAGAAGAGACGCAGGAATTGAATACGTCAAAGATACCAAGAGAAACAGTACCAGGAACAACAGATATTATGATAGCACTCAAGGTTTTAAACCCAGACTATATGAAACAAATTTACTCTATCAACCCGAATGGATACAAAGAATACATATTGAGATCAAGAGGGACACAACCGATACTACCGTATGGGGAAATGACTATTAAAGGACTACCAGTCATTGTAAAAGAACCAACACCACTATTGCGGAAAATTAAGAAACAAACTGGAGAGCTACGTCTATCCGACATCCCTCTTGAAATACCATTGCAAGCAACAGCAGAAAAGTTTGAAGAAAAGTTCAACATTAAGGTCATATCATCAAAACTAGCAATTATTCCCTTAACCAAGATATACAATGGAATAAGAATTTTTGAAATTGAAAAGAGTAAAATGAGAGACGTGAAAAGAGCATTCTATCTATTTGGATTTCTAACTAACTCATGGTATAAAGGGTGTATATATCATAGAATATGCAGTAGATGTGGACAGAAAGGACATACTCCACATAAATGTCCTAAAAACACAGAGAACTCAGCAGAGACCAAAGTATCGATGACAGAACAACAACATCAACAACAACATCAAAACAACAATCCAGAGAAATACATCAAGGGGAAACGTCAAAAACAACTAATAGGACCAAGCAAAATCAACAAACACAACAGGAATAAACCCATTAGAAACTAACAGAAGTACAAGAGAATAAACAAAAGGAAAATGAGTTACTCGACAACAATAACAAAAGGACGAATCCAAAACACAAACAACCAAATGTACAAGAAGCAACTCCAATAGGAACAATAACAAACAAAGATGATCTAAACAAAGCATCATCAATAGCAACAACAACAAGAGAGGAATCTAACGCAGCATCAAAAACGACAATACAGACAGTACCG
Source organism: Megalonaias nervosa (assembly GCA_016617855.1). Taxonomy (NCBI): domain Eukaryota; kingdom Metazoa; phylum Mollusca; class Bivalvia; order Unionida; family Unionidae; genus Megalonaias; species Megalonaias nervosa. Next base: position 1,364 of record JAECUM010042367.1, read on the forward strand.
GAAATAAGAAAAGAACCAAGGCCAATACCAAAAGAGACCAAAACAAATGTGATGTTATCGATACCGTTAGAAGGAAGTAATCAAGAGACAAGGACAACACTACAAAGGGATAGGGAAACACCAGGAACACAAAACTATAAATAACAACAGGATCTAAGACAGGGTTTAGACATAACTTTAACAACAAAAACAGGGGAAAAACCAACTACAACACAACAAAGTAACCTGACAGTAGAAACAGTGGAAGAACAAGAAAAAGGAATAAAAAGAGAGAGAAGGAGAGCTAAGAGGAGGAAAAAGAAAGAGAAGGAAGAAGAAGATTGTAGAATGATGGAATCATATTTTCTGGAAGTGGACGAATGCCTAGAGCAATTAGAAAATATTGAGTAAAAAAAAAAAAAAAGAAAACAAAAAGAAAGTACAACCATAAGATTAATTCTTGTTCAATCATAACCCAACCCCAACCCCCCCCCCCAAAAAAAAACCAACCAAACAAACAAAATAGCACAAATGATAACACAACACCATTAGGCAATCATACTGGCAGGGCGGGCGGGGGGGGGGGCTCCCTAACTGGTCTGAAAAGATCAACAGGGAGAGTACCCTCCCCAAAAAATATATATATAAAAAACAATGTACAAAAGGCAGGTCGAAGGGGCTGTGTTACTGTGGAACAGGAGGTTATGCCTATGATTGATGCATATGCTTAACAGTACAGTAGTACTTCGATTATCCGTCAGGGTGATGGACCGAGACCATCATGGTTATGAGAACAGACGGATAATAGAATATGTACATTACAGGTATTATACAATAGACCGGATCATCAAAATATCATAATATGTACATGTGTGCATTTACCTGTTTTTAACATTTTGATGTACAATGCCCTGACGGTTAACAGAGACTGACGGTCAATCGGGTGCAGGATAATAGAAGGTCTTCTGTATAAAATAAATCGTTTCATGTTTAGTTAGGCAGGAAACAAAACCGCATTGCGTTAGGAAAAATAACATAATACCCTACCCACCCACACAAGAACGCACTACGTATTATTACATTCGTTCTATATACACAACACTATAAAAACGATATTTTGCAAGCTTAATCTTAAATTCTAAGTACATGGTAATTAAATGGTACGTACGAAATTGTACAACAGTTAGTTCACCAATCGTTCTACTGCCATTATCTCTAATTCTCAACAATGTGCCCACAACGGATTTTCCTACACTTTAACTTCCGATCTCGCCAAATATCCATAAACCATTAAATCAGAACAAAAATACAGTTTTCTATACCACTTGCTGCTTTCGTTATAAGCCCGTTCATATCGGCCATTCCGCTGATCTGCCTGATAATAAGCATTTCAATCAACACGAGCTTTTAACATACTCTATAAACCAGGAAATCGCTTTTGAAAACTATCAGATAAAGCAGCGGGGGTGGGTGGGGTGGGGGTGGGGGTGGGCTGAACAGACCCCTACCCCAAAAAAGGAGACCACGAATATAAGGCTTATAACAAAATTGGACATTCGAGACCTTATTTCGTAAAAATAAGGCTTATTATAAAATTGGACATACAATGCCAGGGAGGCGGGGGGTGGGAGTAGGGGTGGTGGCGTTGACGAGACCAAACATTCGAGGCTACTCTTTTATAGGGTGCGTGAAAATAAATTTTGTAACAAGGTCAGGAAAGTGCTTGTGAAAAATGTCACCAAAAACTGGGGGTGAATCGACGTTTTAACGATTTTAAAAAACGAACCTTCTGGATCCTGGGGCAAAGAAACTGTGGCAGCGGTGGTGACAGGTTGCTCAGCCACAACTTTTGTGAAGACCAACGCGATATCGTGCTCTTGAATTGTGTAAATTGATTGAATTTCATCAATATGGGGTTTTTTGAGCATGTGCAAAGAAGTTTTTAAACTGACATATGTTTATATCACCGGGACACCAAGTCTGATGAATATATCGTAATGTATATGTATCAACGCTGTTAAAGATAGCCAAAAAATTACAGTTATCTCTGATAACCTTAGGGATCTGAGTATACCGCTGTGTAACATAAATGAGATGTGTGTTTTTATGTCTACCTCGCGAGAATAGTCTGGCTGGATTTGTTTGTCAAGCTTAACATCATCGTAGACCACAAGATTATTGATATCGTCATCAAGGTCTTCCAACGAGTGTGCATTGTCGATGTCAGTGATAAATTCAATAACATCTTCATCATCCAATAATGAATCTAAGGACTTAGTATTTTGATTGAGATCTTTAAGAACATTATAACATCGTTGGTCATCTGAGGATGGTGCCACTAATTAAAGTTTATCCCATCTGAGACATCTCATTATCAGGTTGAGTAGCAACTGAGCTTTACCAGACCCAGATTGACCGATGATAAGAGTTAGGGAATAATAATAATGTCACTACAAAAACTAGGTGCAAACGGCTGGTGATTGGATCAACAACACCATGTGGAAAACCATGATATTATGAGGATTGCGGCCACCATTCAGCAAGCGTTCGGAAGGGAAGTTTCGGATCAAAACCTTCCATAAAATTCATTATTGGCATTAGAGTTAATTCTGAGCTTTGTGTTCCATGCGGTGGCAAAAAATACACAGCTTTGAAACTGTACTATGATAAGAAACGAGGCCAGGATTTATAAGTCATCACAGTTTTCAGAATTATGAGGCAAATCGCCTTGGTGTGATTAGACATTATCGATTACAAAGACCTCTCGGCTCTGTCATTAATACCGGCTACCTCATGATCTGTGCAAGGAGAAGAAAGTATGTCTTCTACAAATTTATTTATGAGTGTTTTAACGGCTTGATCAAAGACGCTTTTGTTCTTGATCATATTACTGATGATAAACTGATAATCGTTTAGAAAATCTTCTGATCATTACATAAAACGAAAAAAATAAAAAAAATAAAAAAATCGATGTGGGAGGGGGTTACTGGCAAATATAAAAAATATGCGCGGTCAGTTTGTCCGATGAATTTTGAAACGGAGGAAAGAAAAGAATTTCCGTCTATGTCCGCTGCTGGAAAATATTTTGAAATTTTTCCAGTTTTGTTACAGCGTGTCGCAAATGGCATAACCAATTCAGCGCTATCGAAACGATATAATAAAAAAAAAAAGATATCAGTATCCCTGTACTGAGAATCACTGAAATTAATGGCGACTCACGAACCGCTCATTTAAAGAAAGATTTTTCTTATATAATGAATCAAGAAAATATTAATGCCATTATTTCTGCCGTTGAAAACTTACATTAGAACGGTATACAACTTATGATGAACTTGATCTTGAAAAAAGTCACAGATGATTTTGAAATGTTGCAACAACGACGAGTGGAGGGTAGATATACACTAGCAGCAGAATATCGATCATATTACTCCAGCAAGCAATGATTGCATCTCTCGCTATGGTCAGTGATGATGAAAAATTATTGCATTTGTTCCACTTGCAGCGGCTATAGAGTAAATTAGATCGGCGTTGTCTCAAGAATATGAAGCAAAAATTGTTGTAGGAATGCATATGAGACAGTTTAAGACATTTATGGTGGAATCCCCAGAATGCGAGCGTTGCAAAGATTCCAAGGAAGCACTTCAACAACAACAAAAAATAAAATAAGGTATCTATCTTTTTGTTTATTTATACTCTTCTTTTGGTTTATTCACGGTGGACTATTCATGGTCTGTCTTGTACATACAAACTCAGCGACAATTCTTCCCCACGTATATCCAATAAATGCATGTTTGGTCAGTGAGACGAAAATGTATTCATGACAACGACGGATTCTTCTTCTTCAGTTGTCCATTGTGTCCGATGATGACGGTAGTTGTGCCGCCCACGGTGACTACGAATATGGCTCCTGAGCCCAAGGCTGGAAGCACACAAGACGCTACAGGTTGGGCATGGAAAGTCTCTAGACTTCGTTGTCCGGGATGCTGAGGTGTGCCGTTTTTCTCTCATGGTTGTGAGTCGTTGGCGGTGGTCATCCTCCACTACTTCAACAGCCTTTGTGATGATCGTGCGAGAAGTAGGCCTTTCCTTGGCCGGGGCTTCCAACTCGCTGGGTTGGATTCCATACCATTTCATGTTACACTTAAAGTTGTCTTTGTAACTTTTCCTGGGGAACCCTCGTTTACGTTTTTCCTGCTTGACCTCACCATAGAAGAGCTGTCTCGATATTCTGGTCTTTTCCGTCCGATTGACGTGGCCAGACCATCTGAGCTAAGCTTTACTAAACAAATCCTGTGCGGATGAGCTTTTGAAGTGGGAAAGTCGTTGCACAGGGGCAATGTCACTCTCTCGGCCACGAGAGCCGGTTCCCAGTGACACGAATAATGGCTACGACTGGAGACTCTGTTGGCTGCAACGGATGGCCACGACTTCTAATGTGCCTCATCAATGCCCTAGGCGCTCCACAGCACCTTGCTGGCCCACTATCGTGGGCGCTGGGTCGACTGTGATCTCATCCGCCCAGTCAGCCGGATCAGACTTTTTACTTGGAAGATAAACCGGTCCCTCAGTTTAACCCATAGTTGTGGCATTGGTCGGTGAGAGGCCAGGGTGTGTCCACACACCGGTGGGTCTGCACGCCACACCTCTAGGGCCCAAAGTTGCTCCGAGATCCCTAGTTCATCCTGGGGTCGAATAATGCCCAGTTACCGTGTTTTGCCACGAGGAAGCACTGCAGGAGTCTTGGTGGTGCAGACGCTATGTACTGGCTGGGAGAGGCTTATGCACTCGGCTCCCCATTTGGCCACAGGATGTTTAAGGCTAGCAAGCGGCAGCAGCTTGAAGCAAAAAGTTCAAGCACTAACTACAACTACACTACTGCACTAGACGCATGACACACACCCTGTGGCAAAGGCACTAACACAACGAAGGATTATGACATCGTAAATACATAGGATTAACAGGCACTGATACAATCAAAAGATCAGAAGGAACTTCAGGCGAAAAGCTATAAAGGATATATCATTGTTGCTCCTGTTTGGATTTTTCAAGATCTGCTCGATAAATACCATCAACGGCGGCACATACAAGATTTCCAAACATCGTCAATGTAATAATACCCCCATCCAATAATCTATGACGACTACCAACATGAGGATCATTGTTATGTCTAAGAATCGTAGACGGGTCTCTTGTTTTCTCCGTGACTCGATGACCTTCAGTAAATAATCAACGACGATGTCATTGACAGCTTTATGCATCTCGGTGACCTCAGTAATACTTTTGATTGTGTTATTTTTTTATGACCATGTCGCTAATCCAGATTTTACTGTGCACAGCGAGTTGATGATAGGATTCGTATGAATTACACCTGCTTCAATATTTCTGACGCGCTCAACGACGTCGGGGATTCCGCCGGATATATCTGCGGTTGTTTTGTTGGTCATTGTGATTGACTCTTGAACGTTGACTAGATGGCTGAGTCTTTTGTTAATTTCGCGAGCTTCACATTGACGACCATTGGACCTCCAAAGAGATAATCGGTGATTTTATCAAGTCGTTGAAAGTTTCTGCGAACACCCATAAACGCGCTTACTTTGACGTCATACTCAGCTCAAAACTTGGCCAATTTATTATCAATCTTAGCGTCGCTGTCCTCTACGTATTTCTGCGTTGCGGCGTCATCGTCTGATAACAGTTCTGAAGGAAGAACAATTCTATTTCTGTTCATGAAGGCCCCATGATGGAGATTACTTTTCCACTGTGAGCCACAACACTGACCTCACTAAGAGTGGAAACGTCATTGATAGTTATGTGTACATCTGCTTCAGGTACAAATTTACGTGACAAAATTGTAGACACACACATCGCAGAATCCAGATTATTTACAATGGTATTCATGTTCTGAAAAAAAAATATAGAAACAGAAAAATATAAAAACAAAATGAGAACTTTTTAAAAAACACATGTAACTCCTCATGATACGAGTTAGGCATATATCAAAAAGGCATACCCACATGACATTGCCTCCAAGAGTGACATGATTCAATGGCAGGAATTCTACATGTAGCAAAGAAAGTAACCCATGTCGTCATACATTTCAGACTGTGTGTATCTTGGATATAGGGCTATTAAAATGTACCTTAGGAAAAATGACAAAATAACTTCGACTGAAAATGACATGTTTTTAATCCTATGGTTCCATTGCAAGGCTTAAACCAAGTGCTGGAATGACACAAGATGACCAGAATAAGAATAGTTATGTTATATTCCAAACATGCATTGGATCTGCAAAGGCCTTGTTGAGACGAAGTTTTAAAACAATTATCAGCGATTATCGAAACGTGAAATACTTCTTGACTCCATAGCCCCAGTCAGAGACAATCGTTCGATAACCGAGCTGTCTGAAGAAGGAAAGTTTGGGGTCATATGTAATTCAAATATGAAAATATGAAAATAATTGGGCTAGGGGCGAATAAAATGTTATGGAAAATAAAATCTTAACCCCAAAGTGTTCAGCTTGAAAGATCTTAACGTCCATGAATTGATATAACTTAAAGGACAACAGTGGTATACTAAACAAAACGGGAATATAGTGAACATAGATGTTCAAATATTGTAGTGAATGGGATTAAAATGTATTAAAATATACTACATGTGATCAAAAGTAGATCGTATCCTACGTTTTAAACCCAATGCCAAACCCAGGGATGTAAACAATAATTAGATTGGTAAGAGAAGGTAGGAGTACTTTTTGGTGTTAAATTCTCAATACAATGCTAATTATTTATATTTAACATGAGACTGAAGTATAATTGACAAAATTGCAACTTTAACAAATAATAGTTTTACATGTATTTCTCGACCTCAAGGCTGACCAACGGACACAAGCCTTGGGGCTGAAATATTGATATCCATAAGGTCTTTGTATCATACATCAAAAATTGACGAGTATTGTTTGAGAAGTTGTGGAAGTACAATTGGAAACAAACTACAAACAAACATTTTAACCGACCGACATATCTCTACAGTACGTATCATGACCTCGTGGCACGCGCCAAATGAGGAAAGGAGGAGCCGGAACGGTACTAAAAGGAAGGGAAAACGTGCTGATACATCGGAAGGTAGATAACGAATTCTGGCAAATAAGTGAGATGTCTTGTTGGACCCAATGGCCTCACCCAGGAACTTTACTGTCAACATCGAATCATATGAAGTGAATCTAGGATGGGTTTAAGCAAAAAAAATAAATAAATGAAAAATAATGCAAGTAAAAATTTCAGAAAAAAGTGTGGTCCCATTGTTGCTATTGACCTTGTGGCTCCACCCAGGGGCATGTGTGGTAAATGAAGTAAGCGGAGCATATGATGATTTTTTATTCTAATTAAACAGTGAATCGATTATGGGGTTTAAAAAATAAGAGATGAACAACTTTGAACCACAGGTCCTTAACCAAAACATGTTGTCAAAGTTAGAGAGAGAGAATAAATGAACTTGATTAGTAATGAGAGATGGGACAATATATGATGATATAATATTCCAAATATGAACTTAAATCTGGTAAGAGGTTTCTGAGATATAATATATTTACATAAATACCAAATAAATAATATAATGCTCAGAACTCCCCTTAATTTATAACTTTTTCTACGAATTCTCCCGAAAAATGGACTAGAGGGAAAAAGAAAACCTTATTGAACAATTGAACATCCATAATACCTCACGTATAGCCTGCAAAGTCGAAAACATTTAGGTGGATAGGCGATGACAAACTAAGTTCATAAAACAACCCTTTGTGAAACATTTTCATTATACTTGAACAAATAAGTGTCTTTGTGGAAAATGTAACACTTTATTCCCTGTCAACACCAACAAAATGTGGAAACTAGAAAGATTCATAAAATCCTCCAAGTGTTGTATGAGGAAAAGACATTGCGAACTCAGTTTTCTGGACTTTTTAAAGCAATTTTCCGCTAGAATGAGAGAGATAAAGCGTATTTTGCATCAACACAAACTTTATAATTAGTCTGCAGATTTTTAATAAAGTTCTTCAAGCAGTCTATGCGGAAAAACTATAAAAGGGTAGAGTCAACAACGACCTTTTATGACAACTTTTTCAAGACATTTGGGGCCAGAAGAAAACAGTAAAGCATTATTGCGAAGTACACACATATCTAGCAAACCAAGTTTCAATAACACCTTTCATTTTGGAGTGAGGGGAGATGCCATATCTGTTAGTTTCCAAAATACCCTATTTGACAATTTAAAAACAAATTCCCACAACCTGGGTCGGAGTAGAGAAGTAAACCTTTTTGCTCATGCACATCAACCAAACATCGACATCAAGCATTCAAAGTTTGAATAAAGTATTCGAAGTCGTGTGCTAGGAGAAGAGATGACAATATTTGTCACGCACGGGGTGTTAGGGATGGTGTGTGTGTGTGTGTGTTTGTGTGATTTAGATTTTTAACGTAGCTTTAACAATTTTTCTGTTATATCGCTACGATGTCTGCAGTGTGACAGTTTATAGTGATGTCTAGCACTGGGGCATCATGCCGCAGACATGTAGCATGATGTCCCATCCAGTCACATTATCCTGACACCAGGCCGACCAGTACTAACACTAACCTCTTAATGCTGATCGCCAAGCAAGGCAGCTGTTAGTACCATTTTTTGAAGTCTTTGGTATGACTCGGCCGGGGTTCGAACCCGCGACCTCCCGCACCCGAGGCGGACGCTCTAAGCACTAGGCCACCGGAGCGGTGTGTTGGGGATGTTGAAATGTACGCGATCCTTGGTGAAGTACGGGCATTTTGTGTAGACTGGAATCGTATGCTACACAGGTACACATGAAGAAGGAACACTCTGCTTAAACCAGTTTGATACATACATGTATGATGTGTACATGGACACATGGTTAGATACAAAGACATGCATTATTTTGGGGGGACGGGGAAAGAAACGGAATTTTATTTTTTCACAGATACACCCCAAAACTAAATGAACAAAACAAGAAAGTAAAATCTTGCAAAACACATCTAAATAAAATGTTTTATTCTCATGTAATAACTGGTTTCATTAACATATCGTTATCATTATTATCATCGTCATCATCATCGCCTCAAGGTGATAGTTATACACTTAGAACTACAGAAATAATAGCATAAATGGCGCCAGCAACGTTAGTGGTAGTAGTAGTAATATTAGCAATTGAAGGAGAAGATCGACTCCTTATTGTGCCCCATTACGACCATGTCTCAAATGTTATGCATCTAAAACTGGTTCTGACCCAGTTGCATTCAGTGTATGTCAATCCCAGTCTGGACACACTTTGAGAAAAGCAGATAGATACATATATCGTCGACTAGTATTATACAGTCCTTAAATCAGCATGCAAAAAGAGAGTTTATACTGGAAAAAAAATTCAGTTATAACAAACATGAAATAGGTCAATACTTACATTTTATCATGTGGATCCAAAAATACTGAACTGGTTACTGGACAAGGCAAACTATTAATAAATAAGTAGGTTAGGTTATTCACATTGGGTATACCCAATCAGCGGGCACAGGTAACTCAAATGAAAAATAATAAAAGACCGCACTTGTGAAAGAAATTATATTCTGTGTTAGACTATTATATCTATGTCTGATATGAAGAACATCTGGCATGAACACAGGACTGACTCTATATCTGGAACTACAGAGAATGGAGACATGTTGCACATGAGTGATTTCAGATTCTATAAGCCAAACAATGCAACACTAACTGAGCTACCCGCTGCTTTTAGATTTTAAAGTCGATTGACACCCTATCTATAAACATAGAACGTAAGCTATTGTTGCCAAACAGAACTTGATTTGACTATCACCTGTGTTAATGTTATAGTATTTCACTACAATAGGCATTGCTGGTATACAAACACCTCACATGAGGCTAAGCTCTAGTGTATAAATATTTTTATTTAGCTCAGGTATGTTTTGCTGCAAGCAATTGGTTCCATGGCAGATACGTTTCCAAACGGCCTCGGAACTAGTCCTTTTCCTGGAAGAGCGCATCCGCTATTTTGAAAAACCGCATCAAGCAAGATAAACAGCAGCAAGTTCCAGGAGAATTTGCAGCGAAGACTCGACATGTGGCTAAGCATCAGAGACATTAATATTGATATGGCTAAAAGGCATTGGCCCGTATCAACGAACTTCGGCAAATTCTGTCCGGCAGATGACGGGTGCTGCCTGGACGGAAACTATACAAAGGCTCACCACCCACTAGGGCATGGTCACCAAATTAATAATAATAATAATAATAATTCTCTCTTCATGGAAAGATCCAGAGCAATCTCTGGGTCATCCATCTCTTGTCGAGTACTGGAATGATGCAAGTATTGTACAAAAGGCAGATCTAAGGGGCTGTGTTATTGTGGAACAGGAGATTATACCTATGATTGATGCAGATGCTTAACAGTATAAGATAAATCGATTCATATTTAGTTAGGCAGGAACCGAAACCCTATTACGTTATGAAAAATAATATCATACACCCCCACAACAACGCACTACGTATTATTACATTCGTTCTATGTATACAACACTTTAAAAGCGACATTTTGCAAGCTTATTCTTAAATTCTAAGTACATGGTAATTAATTGCCAATAGTGTACGAATTGTACACTAGTTAGTTCACCGACGTTTTACTGCCATTATCTCTTATTGTCAACAAAGTGCCACAACGTATTTTCCTACACTTTAACTTCAGATCTCACCAAACATCCATAAACCATTAAATCAGAACAAAAGGACAGTTTTCTACACTTTCTGCTTTCGTTATAAGCCAGATCATTTCCTTCCTTCCGTTGATCCGCCTGGTAATATGTATTTCAGTCAACACGAGCTCTTAGTAGACTCTATAAACTAGAAAATCGCTTTTAAATGCAGTAGCGGGGTGGGGTGGGTGGGGCTGAACAGACCCCTCCCAAAAAAGAAACATTTTTTTCGTGAGTATAAGGTTTATAACAAAATTGGACATTCGAGACCTTATTTCGTGAAAATAAGGCTTATTGCTGAAATCGGCCATACAACGCCAGGGAGGCGTGAAAGGGGGGGGGGGGAAGGGAGGGTACAGGCAAATAAAAAAAAAAAAATGCGCGGTCAGTTTGCTCGATGAATTTAGAAACGGAGGAAAGAAAAGAATTTCCGTCTATGTCCGCCGCTGGAAAATATTTTTTTATATTTTTCCAGTTTTATTACAGTGTGTCACAGATGGCATAACCAATTCAGCGCTATCGAAACGATATAATCAAAAAGTAAGATTTCAGTATCCCTGTACTGAGGATCACTAACATTATTGGCGATTCACGAACCGCTCATTTAAAGAAAGATTTTTCTTATATAATATATCAAGAAAATATTAATGCAATTATTTCTGCGGTTGAAAAATTACATTAGAATGGTATGCAACTTATTGATCAACTGATCTTGAAAAAGTCAGAGATGACTTTGAAATGTTTCAACAACGACGAGTGGAGGGTAGATATATACTAGCAGCAGAATATCGATCATATTACTCCAGCAAGCAATGATTGCATCTCTCGCTATGGTCAGTGATGATGAAAAATTATTGCATTTGTTCTACTTGCAGCGGCTATAGAGTAAATTAGATCGGCGTTGTCTCAAGAATATGAAGCAAAAAATCGTGGGCGTTGGGTCGTCTATGATCACAACCGTCCAATCAGCCGGATCAGACTTTACTTGGAGGATAAGCTGGTCCCTCAATTTAACCCATAGTTGGGGCATTGGTCGGTGTGAGGCCCGGGCGTGTCCACACACTCGTGGACCTGCACGCCACACCTCTGGGGTCCACTGTTACCCCGTGATCCCCAGTTCATCTTGGTGTCGAATGATGCCCAGTTACAGTGTGTTGCCACGAGGAAGCACTGCAAGAGTCTTGGTGGTGGAGAAGCTATGTACTGGCTTAGGTAGGTGGGTGGGGTGGCTTACGCATTCGGCTCCCTTTTTCGCCACAGGATGTTCGAGGCTAGCGAGCGGCAGCAGGTTGAAGCAGAAAGTGCAAGCATTAATTACAACTACACTACTGCAGTATACGCATGACACACATCCTGTGGCACAGCCACTAACACAACGACGGATTATGACATCGTAAATAAACAGGATAAACCCAATGGCTTCAACCAAGGACTGGAGCTTGAATCATATGCAATGAATCTAGGATGGTTGTAAAGAAAAATAGGTGATAAAAGAATGCAATTACAAATTTTAGAAAAAAAAGCGTTGCCTCAATGTTGTTATTGGCCGTGTGGCCCCATCCAGAAGGCAAGTGTGATAATCGAGGAAAACGGAGCATATAATGATTTTATATTCTAATAAGAAGTGAATTTATTATGTGGTTTAAATAAGCGATGAACAACCTTTAACCACAAGTCTTCAACCAAAACATGTTATGAGAGTTATTTCTGACGCCGTGACCCCATCCAGGGGTGGAATCAATGGACTTTATTGGTAATTAGAAATGGGAGAATATATGATAATATAATTTTCCAAATATGAAGTAAATCTGGTAAGATGTTTCTGAGATAGAAATTCTAGAGATGTTTTTCGTAGCAAAACTCCCGAAAGATATAAACACACACACACACACACACACACACACACACACACACACCGTGGACAATATGCCCAAGCTAGAGGGACATAACATAAATAAATAAAGTAAATACACTAAGTGAGAAAGCTTGCCAGTTTGCTTCTCGTGATCAGTGGTTCTTTCCGGGGTTTTCCCGGGTTCTTCCCCCACCATTTATACTGGCCGTAATGTATAGCCTATATTATGCTGAAAAATGGCGTTAAACCCTATAACAACAACAATCAAGCATATTTGTCTGAACATGTTTTCCTTATATGAAAATAACGTACATCAGCCTTTTTCAAGTCTTTCGGAGCAATAAAAAATTAACATGTTTATTTCCCATCTGTGATTATGAAGTAGCAATATGTATGGCTCAATAAATACCAAATATACAAAATACATTCTCTGCATTGCCCATAATTAAAACATTTTCTAGGATTTTCCTGAAACATGGACCAGAAGGAAAATTAAAACCTTACTGAGCATCCATAATGCCTCACTAATATCCTGCGAAGTTTGTGTCAACAGTTCCTTGTTGAGTCACCAAGAATATAATTCCGGCTTTTGAATTCCGAATAATTTAGTGAATGTCTTTGTCCAAGAATTTCGTTGAAGAGTATTTTCCAGAGTGAAAAAATTATTTTAAATACAAAAAGCAACTCAAATGGCATCAACAAGACAAATACCTTGAGCCCGAAGGTATATATTTACGACTGATCAAATCCATTAGAAAATGTCTATTTTAACCCGCGATTTTAGATCGCATGATGGCTTACGTGGTCACTTAACTTGAACAGCGCAGTAAAAAAAATTTTAAAAAATGCCAATTTGCACGTAGGCTAATAGCCCTATCTAATAATCAAATTCCCACACTGGAAATAAATTGAAAAATAAAATTGTTTACAACAGATTAACACGTGGGCTGAACATGACCTTGGTAATGACCAATCATTTTCACTCAATGTTTACAAAATCGGATCCAAGGTCAAGAACTAGGTTAGCTAAAAATATAACTGAGCAATATACTGCGTGTTTATTAGGTCAAAACAGAAAACTGAATTTTCCGAAAAAAGTCAAATCCAGTAAATAAAAATATCATTACAATAACGTAATGAAATAAAAATAAAATAAAAGAGAATTTAAAACTAACACACAAGCAATTTAATTACATATACGTAACAATGTAGCTTTGGATGATGTTGATATCCATATTTTTATTTTCCTTTTGAAAAGAACACAAATAAAGGTATGCAACTTGCTGCTTTGCTATGTATGGTTTCACAGTTTCACATCTCGCGTTATATAAATGTACATGGAGGGCTTGGTTATAAATGATACAAGTAGCAACAAGTTTTATTTCACTCTGTCTTTGTTTCATTATTATTCGCAACACGTAATGAGCTTCTAGTGTACAAGGAAATAAATTTACCACATGGAGCCTGCCTTTAACTAAAGTCCAGTTAATTCAGTCATCCACATACACAAACGACACTTCTGCCTAATTTCATCTTTTGGAATTAATTCGTTCAAAAGCGCTTGGTAATCCATTTAATCTTGAATTCTTTCATTGACTTTCGTACTTGAAATTCGATGTAACACTGGTCTGCAGACGTCGTGATGTGCTGAGTCTTAGAAAGGTTTTTTTTGTTCTGTTGATCAAAACTTGAAAGTAGATCCTGTATGGATTCTTCTAAACAGCCCACTCACCTTGAAATCTGTGATACACCTATCACAGAAGTCGTGGCATCGAGAGCCTTTGTATTCACGTCACGTTTTGCATTTGGCATATTTGTTTCCCGAATTAAGCTTCCTTATACTTTGGAAATTACAATTGTTCAAACGTAGAAAAATTAGTTTCGTCTGCACTTCACCTGAATCTGTACAAAGTTCTGGTAAATGCGTTCTCTCGGTTCCAAAGGAAGGTTCAGAACATCATCTTCTAAACTATTCATTTGCATAAATGTGTTTATGATTGTATACTTTTTCGAGACGGAGTAGTCCGTTAAACCATATGTACCAATGTGAGTGATTTCCACACACGTGACACTTCTTATAGGAGTCTCATCGACAGGTAATACTAATACCTTACAAGATGTCAAGCACTCGAATACATTACAAGATGTCAATCACCCTAATACATTACAAGATGTCAATCACCCTAATACATTATAATATGTTAATCACTTGTATACATTACAATATGTTAATCACTCGTATACATTACAAGATGTCAATCACCCTAATTCATTACAAGGTGTCAATCACCCTAATACATTACAAGATGTTAATCACTCGTATACATTACAAGATGTCAATCACCCTAATACATTACAATATGTTAATCACTCGAATACATTACATGATGTCAGTCACTCGAATACATTACAAGATGTCAATCACTCGAATACATTACAAGATGTCAATCACTCAAATGCATTACAAGATGTCAATCACTCGAATACATTACAATATGCTAATCACTCGAATACATTACAAGATGTCAGTCACCCTAATACATTACAAGATGTCAATCACCGTAATACATTACAATATGTTAATCACTCGTATACATTACAAGATGTCAATCACCCTAATACATTACAATACGTTAATCACTCGTATACATTACATGTCAATCACTCGTATACATTACATGATGTCAGTCACTCGAATACATTACAAAATGTCAATCACTCCAATACATTACAAGATGTCAATCACTCGAATACATTACAAGATGTCAATCACTCGAATGCATTACAAGATGACAATCACTCGAATACATTAAAATATGTCAATCACTCGAATACATTACAAGATGTCAATCATCCTAATACATTACAATATGCTAATCATTCGTATACATTACAAGATGTCAATTACTCGAATAAATTACAAGATGTCAGTCACCCTAATACATTAGAAAATGTCAATCACTCGTATACATTACATTATGTCAATCACTCGAATACATTGCAAGGTGTCAATCATTCTAATACAATGCAATATGTCAATCACTCACATACATGACAAGATGTCAATCACCCTACTACATTACAAGATGTGAATCATTCGAATACATTGCAAGGTGTCAATCACCCTAATGCATTACAAGATGTCAGTCACTGGAATACATAACAAGATGTCAATCACCCTAATACATGACAAGATGACAATCACACTAATACATTACAATATGTTAATCACTCGTATACATTCCATGATGTCAATCACTCGAATACATTACAAGCTGTCAATCACCCTAATACATTACATGCTGTTAATCGCTCGAATACATTACAATATGTTAATCACTCGAATACATTACAAGATGTCAATCACTCGAAAACATTACAATATGTCAATCACTGGAATACATTACAAGATGTCAATCATTTTAATACATTACTAGATGTCAATCATCCTAATACATTACAAGATGTCAATCACCCGAATACATTACAAGATGTCAATCACTCGAGTACATTACAAGATGTCAATCATTCTAATACATTACAATATGTCAATCACCCTAACATTACAAGATGTCAATCACATGAATGCATTACAAAACGTCAATCATCCTAATATATTACCATATGCAAATTACTCGAATACATTACAAGATGTCAATCATTCGAATACATTACAAGATGTCAATCACCTTAATGCATTACAATATGACAATCACCCTAATTCAATACAAGATGTAAATCATCCTAATATATTACAAAATGTCAATCACTCTAATACATTACAAGATGTCAATCACCCAAAGCATTACAAGATGTCAATCACATTAATACATGACAAGATGTCAATCACCCTAACACATGACAAGATGTCAGTCACCCTAATATATTACAAGATGTCAATCACTCGAATACATTACAAGATGTCAATCACCCTAATGCATTACAAGATGTCAATCACATTAATATATGACAAGATGTCAATCACCCTAATACATTACAAGATGTCAATCACCCTAATACATTATGAGATGTCAATCACTCGAATACATTACAAGATGTCAATCACCCTACTACATTGCAAGATGTCAATCACTCGAATACATTACAAGATGTCAATCACTCGAATACAATACGATATGTTAATCACTTGAGTACATTAGAAGATGTCATTCACTCGAATACATTACAATATGTTAATCACCTTAATACATGACAAGATGTCAATCACCCTAAAACATTATAAGATGTTAATCACCCTAATACATTACAAGATGTCAATCACCCTAATACATTACAATATGTTAATCACTCGAATACATTACAAGATGTCAATCCCTCGAATACATTACAAGATGTCATTCTCCCTAATACATTACATTATGTCAATCACCCTAATACATTACAAGATGTCAATCACCCTAATATATTACAAGATGTCAAACACTCGAATACATTACAATATGTTAATAACTCGAATACATTACACCATGTCAATCACTCGAATACATTACAATATGTCAATCACTCGAATACATTACAAGATGTCAATCACCCTAATACATGACAAGATGTCAATCAACGTAATACATGACAAAATATCAATCACCCTAATTCATTACAAGATGTCAATCATTCGAATACATTACAAGATGTCAATCACCCTAATGCATTACAAGATGGCAAACACTCGAACACATAACACGATGTCAATCACCCTAATACATTACAAGATGTCAGTTACCCTAATACATTGGAAGATGTCAATCACTCGAATACATTACAAGATGTCAGTCACCCTAATACATTACAAGATGTCACATTACAAGATGTCAATCACCCTAATACATTACAAGATGTCAACCACTCGAATACATTACAAGATGTCAGTCACTTGAATATATTGCATGATGTCAATCACTCGAATACATTACAAGATGTCAGTCACCCTAATATATTACAATATGTTAATCACTCAAATACATTACAAGATGTCAGTCACCCTAATACATTACAATATGTTAATCACTCGAATACAAGATATCAGTCATTCGTACACAATACTTGATGTCAATCACTCGAATACATTACAAGATGGCAATCATTTTAATACATTGCAAGATGTCAATCACCCTAATACATTACAATATGTTAATCTCTCGAATACATTACAAGATGTCAACCACCCTAATACATCACAAGATGTCAATCACCGTAATACATTACAATATGTTAATCACACGTATACATTACAAGATGTCAATCACCTTAATACATTACAATACGTTAATCACTCGAATACATTATATGATCTCAATAACTCGTATACATTACATGATGTCAATCACTCGAATAGATTACAAGATATCGATCCCTCGAATACATTGCAAGATGTCAATGATTCTAACACATTACAATATGTTAATCATTCGTATACATTACAAGATGTCAATCACTCGAATACATTACAAGATGTCAATCACCCTAATGCATTAGAAAATGCCAATCACTCGTATACATTACATGATGTCAATCACTCGAATACATTACAAGATGTCAATCATTTTAATACATTGCAATATGTCAATCACTCGAATACATGACAAGATGTCAATCACCCTAACACATTTCATGATGTCAGTCATTCGAATACATTACAAGATGTCAATCACCCTAATGCATTACAAGATGTCAATCACCCTAATACATTACAAAATGTCAATCACCCTAATACATGACAAGATGTCAATCGCCCTAATACATTACAATATGTTAATCACTTGTATACATTACATGATGTCAATCACTCGAATACATTACAAGATGTCAATCTTTCTAATACATTGCAGGATGTCAATAACTCGAATACATTACAAGATGTCAATCAGCCTAATATATTACATGATGTCAATCACTCGAATACATTACAAGATGTTAATCACTCGAATACATTACAAGATGTCAATCACTCGAATACCTTACAATATGTTAATCACTCGAATAC
>JAECUM010042368.1:0-32087 GCA_016617855.1 Megalonaias nervosa
TTCAAGAAAAATCATCGGTTGAATGACGCCATGGAAATGTGGTAAATATACTGAATTTTGCACTACTAAATACAGATAATCTGTATACACCAGTAACCTCTGCAGCGTGTTTAAAAGTGTTATTTTCCGGTGTCCATGTTGCTTTTCCTGATGCGACTGTGTACACGATATTATTGATCTGCTTGTGAGGAATTTTAACGAGATTAGTTTTTTGAATAATGTTAGGAATACCACTAATGATATCGTTGAGTCTTGCGTTAATGTCAGCGAGATTAATAATAACATTTGGTGGAGTTCAAAAAAAGTCATTAATAGATCTGTGTACATTTCTACGAAAATTTAGAAATGTTTGTACGTGATTAAAATATTCAGTTCTAAATGAAGCAATTCCATCATTGATAGTCGTTAATGAAGTAGTTATTGGAATTTCCCTATCGTCGACGTATTTCTTCGTTGCAGCGTCGAAATCTGTTTCTGGTGTTCTGAGATTATTAATACCATTATTATTCCTGTCGAGAAATGCACGCATTATACCACCGCGCACTGACACGTACTTGGATTCTTGATCATCGACGTATTTTTTGTTGCTGCGTCTGTATCTGCGATTGGATCTCCAAGATATGTAATTTTTCTTCTTGACATAATAATGTCACCGGTAAATATATCACCAGTTTTCTTAACATAATCGTTAACCGACTTACCGGAATCCTGTATTTTACCTTGATCAGTGAAAGTAACGACATTATTAACAACCGCGTTGGGAATTCGTACAAGAACATCTAGTAGTTGTATGTTACTCGTTTTTAATCGTCCTTGTTTGTCCTGAAAAACGACGACTTCATTTTGATCCACATTCGTTATATTTAATAAATCATCGATTTCATTTCTGAGCTGATCAATGGTTGCATATTTAGATAAATCAACCTTCTGAGCTCTACCTGAGGATCTTCCGTAAATATCTACCATTATATTTACTTATATCAGTTTAAGTACTATGACGTAGCGTAGTGAACGCGTGCACGACTTTATGAGGCGGTGCTGTTGATTTTGATACAGCATCAAGCATAGCGAGGGTTTCACGGCCGCATATTGGAGGATCAGTTATTTTTTGTGTCGGTAGCGTTGAATACCAGATTGGAGTAGTATTATTGCTAATGTAATGAAGAAATTCTTTCGGTGGTGCTAATCCATACGAATCGAAATAAATAATTCCACGTGGATCAATTGCATATGCGACCCAGTGCGTGCCTGGGCCAGAATTTTTATCGAGATTAATATACCGGTTTCATGTTGCATTGCAACGGTAGGTAATTGATCGCGCATAAAAACACCTCTAAAATTTTTTATTTTTAATTGCTTAGCAGCATTAAGTAAATCAAAATTGGACATAGGTGATATTAGTAAACTGTCCCTGGTAATCTTAGGCCTTTTCCGTACCAGCGTGGAGTCCCTGGTAATCTTAAACCCTTTCCGTACCAGTGTGGGGTCCCTGGTAATCTTAGACCCTTTCCTTTTTTTTTGATTCCTTTTCCGGTTGCTTTCTTTAACGCCATTCCAGCAGCTGTTCCAACAGCGCCTAACGCAGCTGCCTTTGCAACAGCTGGTGCTGCAGCTGCTATTAATGCTGGTATTGCTGCGAGAAGTGGAAATATACCACCCGTTTTAGCAATATCTTTGATGGCGCCCGCGGAAAGATTAAGTTTGACGCCTTTATTTGATTTTTTAGCGTCGTTGAAGTTTTTAAACTGACGCTCAGTCAATGATAGTTTATTTGCACCGGTCATTTGTTCTCGCTTTAGCGATATTTTTATTCCACAGTTATTTTTTGATGCTGATTGCAGCCTTTTAATCTGACCAGGAGTCAGACTCACACTAACGTGATGATATGACATTATTAATATTATCCTGATTTTAAATCAGATGATCTAATTACATGTTTAGAAAATATTTTACATATTTTCTACTGGAGCATCAATAACTCTCATTCGTCCACCAACACCTTCGAGTAACATCGATTTATCGCTGAGTATAACAGCAATTGCTCTGTAATTAGCAATAGCTCCTCGAGCCACACGAGCTCGAAAATGAATATCTACAACAGATTGTCTGGTTAAATCTAAATGTTCTAACGAAAAGTAATAAATCGGATACAGCGTTGTAAAATCTAGCTGCGATATTTGTAAACCAGTATCAATATTTTGATCACGACCCATGAACGACATAAGACGATGATATGCACGTGCTACATGATTTTGATCGAAATTCAGTAATATATCTTCGGATGGTTCTTGATGTCCATTTATCCTTAATGAAACCTCAGAAACACCAAGATTGTCAAATATCATGTGACTAAAATTTTGATTGTTTAATCGTGTAATATCTTGGAACGCAATAAATATATGTCTTGGTGCAGAAACACCTTGCTGAGAAGCTATCTGCCATGTAAATAAACCATCAATTGCACTCTGAACAGCATCTGTGGTCATTGTTAACCATGACAACGTCGATTTACCGCCTTGACTCATGAAAGATAACAACCGGTCATCTTCGGATATTGACGGAGTCATCACTGGCATCCATAGGGAAAGTTTTGTTAGTATTACTATACCAACATCAACACCAGGGGGTCTCCATATTGCATCATTATCATCGCCTTTTCGTACGAGTACAACTGTGTGTTTGGCTCCGAAAATAACTTTTCTGACATTTCTACAGAATCCAAAAATATGTGACAGTGGAATTGCACATGAAAATCTTCTATTTCCACGCAACATTGCTCGACGTGATCTAAATCCTAAGTTGAAATCTGGATCTACATTAATAATCATATTTTCTACGTCTGCGGGGGTGTTTCTGGCATTATTCTGTGGTCGTCCTATATCATATTGTTGGTACTCTGGAGAATTAGAAGTATCTTTTACAAACATCATTGATGGACCAGCTGATCTTGAATAATCATCGCTGTATCTTGCAAGACCAAGTATTGTTGTGGCAACGTCGACGTCTTTCTGAATTGATTCAATATTTTTCCCGTCAATCATGTACGTAGCGCTATCAAACAACGCCATAATACCATTATTAACAAAGCCGACACTAACATCAGCGGCGTATGCTACTGGTGCTGCAGGAACAGCGTTATTTAAAATTTCACCTTCTACTTCAATAAATGCTTCAGCGGGTAAGAAATATCTACTTGTATCTTGAACCTGTAATTCGATTCTTCCACGTTGATTTGGAATTCGTGCATCGTAAGAATAATACTGATAATCGCGCACAGACTCATCTTTGAGAACTGGTGCATCCATGTCAAACGCGGGATCGGATATGCGCTTAAACATCTTTATTATTATCGTCTTCGTCTAACTCGAAGACCACTCCTCGAAGAGAGACCACTTCCTGCTATCAGACTAGCGGTTATATTTTTTTCCTTTTCCGACATCGGGATATCAGCTAACTCCGCTAGTTTTTGATTAGCTGCTTCATTTATTATTTTACTTACGCTTGCGGGCATCACTTCAGTGCTAGGTAATTTCACAGGTCGAGTCGGTCTGCGTATTAATCGTGATAATCTATCTTTAATCGCTGAAAACGCTTTGCTAGCGAGATTACCAACAGCGCCTATACCTTTTTCACGAACAACATCAATAGCTTTCATTCCTAACTGCTTTGCAATCGGTATTGCTTTTGGGGCTATCCTCCTAAACAAACCCTGAACAACATCACCTAATCCATCTCCGTAGGTCGTTTTGTATACAGGTAATCGAGAGTTTATTACCCTGACCATGGTAGGTCCACGAGTATTGTGTATGATCATTTTATTATTAAGTGATTTTATCACTAATTACATACTTAGTCACTGTAATAATCGTCACTGATTTCATTAATAAGAGACCGATACACATTAATATCCATGATGCCGCCACTAAATAATCGTTTGCAAATATCAGCTGCTTCATTAATGATTTCTGGGGAATTATTACCAGCTCGTTTTCCTCCGATGAGGATTTCTAATCGATCGACATCAGCAAGGACATTATTGGGACAAGTAATAAGACCACTTCCTAAACCACTTCCAGTTGCTCGGGGAGCGTCTTGAAATTCTTCTTCTTCCTCTTCACTTGGTTTTGATGATTTCTGTAATTGTTTAATTTTTTCTCGTCGTTCTTGTTCTCGTTGTTGTCGTTTTTGTTGTATTTGTTCTCGGTAATATTCTTTTCGGTCTAATATTTCTTGTCGTTTTTGTTCTGGTGTTTTTTGTTTTTCTAGTTGATATTGTCGTTCTAGTCGTTCTAGTCGTTGTTGTTGTTCTAGTTGTTGTTGTTGTTCTCGTTGATATTGTTGTTGTTTTATTATTTGTTGTTGTTTTTCTGGTGGTAATTGCATGAAGGCAATATAATTATCTATTGTATGAATATATTCAATATATCTTGGATCACTATTTCTAGCCTGATCAACGTCATAATGTATGCGAAATATCCATTTGTACCAATCTTCACGACCTACATGTCTATCAGCATATTCAAATTTTAAATATTGTTTTCGATCATTGAAACTTCTCACAGCAACTTTAGCTAATTCTCCTACATTTTCAATTTTTTCAATAAAATCAATAGCATCTTCGATAAATTTGTCACTCAACGCAACTCTTCCCCTCGCTTCTTGTTCTTCTGGTTCTTGTATACGACCCTTTATGTCACCTATTTCACCACGAACTTGTTCAATACCTTCAAGAACTTCCGGAACTGGCATCGCAGCAGCTATTTCGGCTGGAAGTTCACGTAAAATTTTTTTTGTCTTTTTTGTTCTTCTTGCTATTTTTTCAGTTCCTTCTGCTATTTTTCCAGTTACTTCAGCAGTTTTCTCTAACACAGGTTGAATACCTTTAGTGGTCTCAGTGATAGGTTTAAATAATTTTTTTGTATCCTCTTCAAATTCAACTTGAGATTCCTGACGCGATTGTAGTTGTTGCTTAGCAGAATCACGAACGGGTAGATATTTTTTAATTGCCTCTAGTCGCTCTCGAGCTAATTTAGCTGAGTGTGGTTCTCCAATACTCATTATTGATAATATCTATATGGCTGTTTAATTTATAGCAGCAGAGAGGGTGAATGACATACGCACGTGACCAGATTGTGAAAAAATCCGGTCAATTAAAGAAGTTTTCATTATTAAAGCAAAAACTTATTTTCTTCAGGGAACCCTTAATTTTCAAAAATAAGGTCTCTACAAAGTTGGAGGGTTCACCCTCTCTGCTGCTAATAAACTCACAAAACTAACACAACCTTCTTATCTAACTCCTACCCGAAGCGTTGGTCTAGCTAGTTAGGCTAGTTGGTACTAGTTTTGTACTGTCGTTGTCAGTTTATTGCATTTATCTTAATCAATCCCTGACACACGTGATCCCTTCCGGGATCCAGTGCACTTGAAAGGACTGTTATTCGCCATACGATTTGTATTACACACACACACACACACACACACACACACACACACACACACATCTGTGGTTTTTTTTTTCTGTTACGTTATTTATTTTTTATTTTCTCTCTCCCTGAATAAACATTCAGTTCCATAAATACCCGCATATCTGCATATTTAATCAGGAAAGAAACTTAGTTATTGGCAGATGAAGTTAAACATTGACAGTATTTCGTTAAGATTGGTCGTGCTACTTTGCATTGAACCAGGCACAGCGGATCACGTGACCATCATGCAGTAGAATACATTGTACATGAAATCAACTTAGTGTCAGTTTTTATGATTTTGTTTTGATGTAAAGTATTTCGTGCGAAGCAGATTTTAAATGGAGAATAAACCAGATAACTCAGAGCAAGGTCGAAAATTGGTAAGAACAATTGTCATCATTGCAAGAACTTTGTAAAATCTGTGCATTGTTATGTGTTATGAGCAGCCATTTTGCTCAATAACTTCGTGAAAACGCATGGGGAACTTCTGATGCATTTCAAAGTGTTTAAAAATTAATTATGTTAGTGGCAAATCATGGAAGTCGTTATGAAGTCTTACAAACGTTGCTTTTGGGTCGAATCTATATGCTTGCGTACCATGTGGTTTTGTTGGTCGTGTGGTCAACAGCAGTAAGTCTGACGCTATTGTCAGAGCTCGTTGTACAATGAAACCTAATTGTTTGTATAACGAGAAGTTAATTCGGGACCTTCGTCCAGAACTTAAGAATCGTATAGGTCTTCAACAGTGTTTCAGCCTGAATCTGAAAAGCGTAGGTGGTCAGACCCCCCAACCTAAAAAATGGTGCATCGTAATTTTTTTTCTTTCAAATTGATCTCAATAATATGGTCGTAATAGGTATAAAATAGCAGTTATCAAAGAAAAAACACAAAAACGAACTAAAAAAAAAAAAAAAGAACGAGATTGTAAAGGATAAATTCAGACCTAGACAACACTAGAGTTAAATTATTATGTATTACGAGCAGGTTTATACATGTTGATTTCAGAAGTGCAGTTTATAGCAGACGACAGTAGATGCACAGATATTTCCGTACAAATCGTTCCGTCAGGTATAGGACGTGAATAATGAAGTACTAGCTTTTGAAACTAAACAGCTATTTTTCAATGGAGATGCATCCAAGAATGATCAAAATAAAGTCTGAACTGTTTATTATATGGTATTTGGCTAAATTTACACAATAGAAATAGATGGGCATGTGCAATTTCAAAAATGCGTTTTTATATTTGTAGAAAAATATGGCCCCACATAATTTCATGAAAATGAATTAGAGTAAAAAAACTAAAAACGAGTCTATTGCTTCAGTTTTAATTAGGACAAAGAAGGAAAGCTATAGCAAGTCAGATTTCTCAGGCTTACATTACAAGCAGGTCACTGTGAGTCAAATTTCATGCTTCACCAGCTGTGGTCAAATTTTATGGTCTATTTCTCAGGCTTTGTTTGTGGTAGAATCATGGAACTAGATGGTTTTTTTTGCAGTTCACACTACACCCTTACTACAAAGGTAAGTCAGTTTGACCTAGATCAGATTTTAGCTAATGACTGGCTATATTTATTCACCTTGTGTATGTGTGTGTCTATATATATATATATATATATATATATATATACACACACACACACACACACACACACACACACACACACACACACCTAGATTCATGAAAATTGGTGATTAATTCTGATTACTGCATCCTCCTTACAAAACTAGGTTATTTTGACCCATATTTCATGCTCAGTCAGCCATGGTTACATTTTATGTTTTGTATATTTGACAGCCTATATTCATGTTAGAATGATCAAACTAGATGACTGCATTTCTTCAGTACCACACCCTTACAATAAAATAAGGTCATGGTGACCTATAGTTCACATTTTACTGGTTTTAGTGAAGTTTTTGCATTTAGGTTATAACCAAATAGCTCATATACTTCTTGTTATGCTAAAATTCATGGAGTATTTTGAGGGGATGCATTTTGACGAGTACTGCATGCAAATTAAACAAGTATGTCACTGTGACTTAGCTCTCATACTTCACTGACTGGGATTCAGTCTTCAGCAGTATTTATACCAAAATCATTAAACTGGACAATTTTATACATCTCTTTATACCATACTCTTAAAACAAAAGGTCATTGTGAGCAACATTTCGGTGGCATAGGTTAAGTTTTTGTGTTTTTTTCTTTTCACCACATTATGTTCCATATACTACTGTTATAAATGGAATCACATTACTTGGTGAGAAGATGCATTTCTTATGATTACTATACCATCATTTTAGAAGTAGATCAACATAACCCATATATGTCACTGACTTTGGTTCAGTGTTGATGTTTTAATTGTTTTATACTTGATATCATTAAACTAGATGATTGTGTTCATCTTAGTACTGCATTCATATGGTTACTGACCTCCACTTTGCATTTTACTGGCAGATATTAAGCTTTCACACGTAGCTTAAAGCCAGAATGGTATGCTATGAACATGCCATCCTCAAGAATCATGAAGCTTGGTTAGGAGGTGGATTTTGAGAACTCCACCCTCATTTCAGTAGTAGGTCATTATGGGCCACATTTTATGTTCTACTGACTGTGGTTAAATTTTGTGTTTGATGTTGATTTCTCAGATGTTCATGATATAACCTTGAAATTGGACTATGATAATGTATCTCTGTTGCAGCCACAACCTTAGAACAAACGCAGGTCATTGTGACCTGTATTCATAATTTACTGACATTTGGTTAATTTTGTAAGTTTTGGGCATGTTATATGCGTACAATCTTACCCAGAATCGTGAAGCATCATGACAAGTTCTGTGTCCTTAATGTAAAAAAGGTCTCGGTGAGCTACATTTCATTCCCTGGTGACTTTGTTGAAATTTTTATGTTAAAAGTTCTTTTGTGCTATAACAAACATAAAACTTGATAAAGGGAGGCATGTCTCTTACAGTGGTTCCCATATTATCGGCCAACACTTCTGCACTGGGAAAGTGGAGTTGTAAGGCAGGTGGTCTTTGCAGAGGAGGGCTTTATTTGTGAGAAATACGTGTACATGTATGTACATGTAAGAAAGCTACATGTAACTTAAAAGCTTTTAATATCTTCATTTAAAAGTAACATTAATTATAAAAAAGTTCTTCCTGTATTAAGAATAGACTTGTTTCAAGTGAATATGCAGGAATAGTTTTTCATTTTTATTACTGAAATGTGATTTGTATATTGATGGCATGTGTGTTGCAAAACCTTTACTCCATTTTCCCACTGCTGCAAAGTAATCTCCTTATCAATTACAATGTTGTTTATTCGAGTCTTTCCATCATTGAATTATTTCGGCGGGAACTCTTGAACTCTTTCCATTGTCATTGAGTTCAATAAATTCTCCTTTTTCTTCAAAAGTAAGAATTTTCCATTTATGTGATGATGTTAAAGTTTTGTGGTGATTTATTTGTATGTTGCTAATTGTACTGCAATTCAATCATATAGAAAAAAAAATTAATAGAGTAGGCAAAATGCCTTGTTTATAAAGGATGTGATACATGTACTGTCACAAGTATTTTGGTCTTTGCCTGATACCTTGTTTTATTTAAGGATCATTTCTTTTTGTGTTTGAATCTACAAAATCTATATTTAGCTTATGTTGACCATGTTCTGATCTTGACATTTACCTCCAGTCATAATCATCAAAGAGAACTCAACAGCTGTGCGATGTCCAAAACTCTATCACAACATTGTTGAGCCCTTTCCTGTAAATGTTGTCATTTGTAGATAATGCTGTAGTATGAGCTTCTCAGTAATGAAAACCAGACATTGGAAAAGAGACATTGATGGAGATAATTGGATAACTTTCCTGTATGAATTAAATATAGGTTTTGGACCAATGATAGATAAAATCTGGCCACTTGTGAGGGGTAAATTTGACATTTTTGGCCTAAAATGCTGGCTACATGCTGCATCAGAGGGGTGGCCTCCCATGACTTGTACTTTTGTATGCAGACACATCAGTATTGAGAAAACTTGTTGTGGAGGTGGCTGCCAGTGATGGTGGGACCATATAAGAGGGCAACAGCTGTGCTACTACACCCTTACAACCGAAAGGTCACTATGACATAAATTTTATGTTTTATTAACATGGACTAATTATTTGTGCTTATGATCTCATATATTCATCCATGCTATACTAAAGTTACTGGCTTCTTGTGACTTGCACCTAGTAAAATGTTGGTTCTGGAGGTTGATAGTGATAATAGCTTAGCAAGCATATTTGAAGAACAGTGATCTAAAAAACAAGAATATCACCAAAAAGAACATTATTCTTTGGTTTTGATATTGAAAAGACTGGGTTTTCTAATATTGTGAGTATTTGGACAGGTACCTAGGTGGTTTCGTGATCTCTCAGCATAATTTTTGCTATATAGTGCAGTTTGCAAGTTAAAACTTTAAATTGAAAAAATAATCGATGTAAAGACCAAAAAAGACCCCCATAGTAACAAAAGATATTACATTTTGTTGTCAAGATCACCTTAGTCAGTTAAATTTTATGCATGATATTTCCAAGGGGTACTAGAGACTGTTAAAAGCTACATAGATGTGAGCTATGAAATTTGTGGATTACGCACTGGTTTTAAATTTGCTGAAGTATTATTTTCAGAAAACTGGAAGGGTATGCCAGTTAGATTGTTGAAATGGACTATAGTCAGCATCAGAGTCCTTCAGAAAATTGGAAGGGTATACCAATTAGATTGTTGAAATGAACTGTAGTCAGCATCAGATTCCTTGTGAATATTGCTTCCTCTTTGATCTCATAAAATAATTTTCTGGTGCAGTACAAATTTAGCTATGTATGTTTAATCCCTTCAGACATTACAAATTTTCAAGCCATTGTTTCTTTAAAAATTGTGAAATTGTGCAGAAAACAAAATTTTATCACGGGATTTGAAAGGGGGTGGGTGAAATCCATGACACATTAGGAACTTTAAGTTTGCACTTGCTGCCAATAGCTGTTTTCTTTTCCTGTAATATACTGGATGTATTTCTTAATGTAATACAAAAAAACCTGATATTTGAATGAGTGGTAAAGCCATGCAAATGAAATGTATTAGGCATTTATGCATGAAATTTCCTTTTATCATACATTAATGTTGCCATTGAATCAAAGCTTTGAAGCTTAAACTTGCTTTCTAGACCTTCTCCTTGTACGTGTACCTGAATTTGAATCTAAAAATGTTCATTGGTAGTCTGCGATTTAAGATAATGGTAGCTCATGGGAACTAGATACTTAATGGTGCCAGTTACCAACCATTTTGTTTAAAACTCGTGACCATGATGTAATTTATGCAACCAGACAAAAATTGTTCATGCTTTTGGGAGTGTACACAGATATTTTATTGCACCAAAAATTGAAAAGGAAACTAAAGAAATCTAGCAATTGACTTAAAATTTGATGAGCATTAATGCACTAGTTTTTCTCTGGGCCATTTGAAGAAAATATTTAGATATTGTTCTAAAGAAAGCCGATTTGGGGCTGAAATCTGCTTAGATTTGAATTGAAGAACAATATTTCTGTGATAAAAAATTTAGCTTCATCCATAAATTAATTTAAAATTTGCATTTTCTTTTGTTCCTTACTTAACCATACTGCATTCAATATGGATGAATATTTTTGCTTTTTAAAAATTTATGCCGACCTGAAATAAAGGTTATTTTATTATATTATCAGTGATATGAATACAATTATGGGTAATACTGGGAGAAAAAAATTTTCCTTGAACATTTAAAATGTCAAATATTTTTCTTACATTATGTAATTGTAATGGCAACAGGTGAAAAATTAATCCAAAAATATGTTTGATGACATTAAAGTAAAACATCAATGTAAAGTACCAAGATCATTTTGTAAATAAAGAAACTTAGAAATAATGAACTTTATGATCAGAATCACAAATTGAGCTTAACACTGATAAAGCAAATAATGGCACAGTTGTTTAAATCATATTGTTGCTGTTGCTTCTAAACATAGTCATATTGACATTGGCTTTTCACAGAAACATCGATTAAGATTGCCATGGATGGATGGTCATATTGACACTGGGTTATTCAAAGTAAACCTTATATGCCATGAAAATTTGACAGTTATGATACCTTGTTGACTGAAACATTTGCAGTTTCCTTTTAGGCTTCAGTTTCTTCACTTTTATCATATTGGTGAGGGGTTGGGTACATGAACAGTTTAATGATTTTCCTTGCAGTAGGCAATATATTTCTGTTCTACTAAATACTTGTTTGTTGCCATGTACAACTTGTGTACATTTCAGCGTGTGAAAGAGAGGAAGACGTACACTGATGAGGACATTGATGATGATGAGATTGATGGGAAGAGAAGCTACAATGTGGATGAAAAACTCAAGTCCAACAAATACAACAAGAATTATGTCAAATTTATGAAAGGAGAGGGTGAGATGATTATAAGGCAGTGATGCCACTAATCATTGGTTGTAATCTTGAGTTATTAAACTTTGATTGGGTGGGAGGGGCTGGAAAAATTCCCTTCTCACCAGCTCAGCTCTGCAAATAGAATACTTTGAGGGCCTCCCTTGGAAATATTTTTCTTTGTACTATGAAATTTGCCAAATTTAAAAATTTGGAGCCACTTTCAGCCATAGGAGCCATTTTATACCATGATGCAGGGACTTGGATATATGCATAATATTATATTGGCCCTATTTTTAATCTATATAAACGTGACAGTAAAACAGTTTTTACATGTTTTTATTACATTTCATAGCACAAGAATAAATATTAATAAATAGAACAATACCATTATATACACGTGAAGTTCAGTGTATAGCATATGAAAGCAAGAATGAATGAGTGTTTCTTTATAACTGATAATACAAAATACTGCTTAGTCTTTATGAACAGTGTCATTGACACTTCATCAATATCTGACTCAGTTTTTGCCCAGACCAGTAAATTTTAAATTTTTCATTGGTATAAGCGACTTTGGCTCTTTATAGTCGATGACTGAATTCTGTGTTACTCAGTTAAGTTCAGACAACAGAAACATGTTATCTAAGTAAATAATCCATAATACACTAAGCAGTCCCATGTGCATCTAGCACAGTTTGCAATAAACATAACAACACATGCAAATGACACCGAATCTTTTTGCGGACCTGTTCAGCAATAGAGTATATCCCCAAGTCATTCCTTATTTGCTACTACCGGTAAGCACATTTAATTGCTTCTCAAAACTGACTGATGGCTTGCAGTTAGCTGCAACCATGTTTGAATAACGTCATATCATCATCTACAATATGATCCACTGACTGCCACAGATAGTACTTACTCATCATCTACCGATATAATCCACTGACTGTCACACATAGTGAAACGGGTATTAAGTGGCCTGAGTTGCTTATATCATTGAAAAATAAAAAATTGACTTGTAAAAATTTGTTGCCAGCAACTTTTGCCAGTCAGTAAAAAAATAGCGCCACTTCCAAAATTCTTTTGCATTTGGCGACATACGTGAACCCTAGCGGAGGCCCTGACTTTATTACTTGACCAGAATTTATTGTCATTAAGAGGGAAAATTTGTATTTTACATAGTACAAAAATGTCTGTTTTGATTGAACATGGAATATATGCTTATATCATCAAAATCTCAATTGAGTTAAATGGTGAGTGAGAACCATGCATATTAATGGGGTGATCTTGCATCTCATTGGTTGACCTTATTTAGGATTGCATCTAGGATGTGTGATTGTGAGAATCAAGCTAAAATTGAAAATTGTTTGCAAAATTTTTAAATCTGTGTGGGTATAATCATAAAAAGATGATGGTTGGGTGAAGAATTTCATAAAGTATACATGCTTTATTTCCAAGAAATGTAGAAATTATTCTTTCTGCCACTTGTACAAAGTTGCAGTTATGTATTGTCATTTCAGTTGGTCGAGGGCCATTGGTAGCCAAGATGTACCAGATTTGGAAGAACTACCAGTTCAGTTTCTTTAACAAATTAAATTTATCTAATCACATTAGGTTGAGTGTGATTAGACTTCTTTGTTTCATTAAAGAAATTGCACTCCTAGTTCAGTCAACTTAAGCATTCCTGTCTGGATTTTCTTGATAAGGAAAAAGGCATCAGAATAAATAGTTTGAATATAAGTTGTGCAGCAGTGTCAATTTGGTCTGCCAAATGTATGATATTCTTGAAAATTTGGCTTCCAGTTTTCATGTCAGTACTGTAGGAACAGAGCTGCACAGCACTGATTGTTAGGGTGGTAAGATGTGCCTCTCCCCCCACCCCATAGGATATGTTTTTAATGTACCACATGATTCTTAGTGAAATGGTTAGCTGTCACTCTTTAGAGATGTAAGACGTGAGCGATATAGGTCCACTTCGGCCTTCTGCTGTACTATGTCTTTAAGGCAAGTTACTTTTGAAAGTTGGCCAGCGTGTCCAACCATATCTGATATTGTTTTTGCTTTTCTTAATCAGTCTAATAACATTGGGAATGAATTTGATATATTCTGCCTTTAGTGTACTCAGTGCAACCAGATTGGGTATTGTTTATTGCATTTCTGATTTACATTACTAACTTTTAGGCAAAATATTTTAAAGCTACTGTTTGTAGGTTTCTGATGCTAATCAATAATCTTTGGCAAGGCACTTTAGTGCAAGTAATTCAGGTTTTGTTTATGCATTTGTGGTAACCATTGCCCATAAAGACTTAAAGCCACTAAATGCCTTAAAATGGTATTGTTTTAATAATAATGCCTGAAATATTTTTTGTTTCTATATTGTCATGTGTATATGCATTTTTTGAACAGAACATTAGTTCAGTATGCTTTTCGTTTGAACCTCTTCCAAATTAATTGCTGTTTTGGCTTATTATTACAGATATCCGTTTCCTCCAATCATCTGGAGGGCAACTCAAGGAATTTTCTGACCATGAATAAGAGTTTGAAAATAACTAAGAAAAAGAATACAAGATTTTCTGAATGTTGTGACCAGGCTGCATTTCATTTTATCTATACGTAACAATGTTAAATAATATCACGCTTGTAAAGATGCTTAAGATTTCTCCCAGTATTTATTTAACACTTACTGGAGATAGATTAGAGGCATGGTTCAGTAATGGATACATATACATGGTGTTCATTAATCATGGTTGGTTCAGATTTGCAGCAGATTTTATTAAACAAATGCAGATTGTTTCACCAATTAGATAGAGAGTGCATATCTGTTATAAAATATTGATTTGGTTGAGCATATTATGCTATGACTGTCTGTCCATCTTTCTGTTAAGGGGTCCCCAGGTGGTCTAAGGCAGACATGTGCAACCTACGACCTTTGACCTGGTTTTCTCAGGTTACATTTACATCAGACGAGTACATTTAAAAATCACTGCCCGACTTGTGCCTTGGGTGAAGATGCACATTCCTGGTTGAAGGCACTCACTTTTACAGACCACACAACCACTCATCTCTGTTTTTGAGACCTCAAGACTTGGCTTTACCAATGTGGGTATGCAAGAAAGTCTTCCTCTAGCTTCCTTGGGTCAGTGGTTCTTCCTGGGTTCTTGGTCCACCAAGTATACTAGCCTCTGTGTATAACCTATCATGTGCAGAAAAATGGTGTTAAACTCTACAAAACCAAATATTTACAATGTGCATGATTAGAGCTTTGTTGAAGAACATTGTATTCTTAATCACTAACAAGCTTTATACAGGAGTGATAAAATCCTAGTGGACTAGCATAATAAAAATGACTGGGAACACAAGATTGCAAGTGATATAAAACTGGACACTGCTGCCTTTTATGATGTGTTGCTGATATTTTTGTGCACCTTTTCAAATTTTTAATGTGCAAAAAGATGCAAGGCTGAAACCTGGAGAAATCAATTTACATTGGTTTCCATCTTCAGCGTTTGGAGAAGTAGATCATGTGACAATCTTTGACATTCTACAAGAGGCTGTAGCTTTGATTTACATTAGTCGATATCAAAAAAAGAACTTTTAAATAGCAAATAGTATGTACAGTGTGGCATTGTGGTGAGATCTTTTAGGTTATGTCTGGTAAGGTAACAACAGGGCCATATTTTGTCCATTTATAATGTTTGGATGAAATAGAGGCCAGTAAGGGCATATTTAACTTTAAAATACAAATCTCTCTTTAGACTATTTACTCATTTAATGTCATATGTCAGCAGTATTGAAAATATTTAAATTCTACACTAAGTATTTTGTTCTGTTTTCAGACTTTACTCTCAAATACCTTCAAGAAAATGGTTTGAAATATCCAATTTTATTTCTTGAGAAAAGTGGACTTGGGTTGAGGTAAGGAGATTGTACTGGATTTAGTTTTCACCCATGGATGAACCATAAAAATGTCCAGATATATGCAAAAAATCATAAAATGCCACTACTTTTTCATGAACTCAAAGTGAATACGTGAAAGCAAAGATTATGTGTATGCTAGTTGTTTGGACTTGACACTCATAAAATAAATTGTCTCTGGGCCTTCAGTTCATTCTTGTCCTTATAATTCAAGTTAGTCCTATTAATTTTGCATGAAAGTAACTGTTTGGTATTTTCCCTTATTAAAGTAGATAAAATGATATTGTAGTCAGACATTTGCAGGTACCATTGTTAACCATGTGATGTGGGACAATTTTAGTTCACAGAAAACATGGCATACAGAAATGCTGCTAAATTTTTAATGCTGTGCTCATGGT
Source organism: Megalonaias nervosa (assembly GCA_016617855.1). Lineage (NCBI taxonomy): Eukaryota > Metazoa > Mollusca > Bivalvia > Unionida > Unionidae > Megalonaias > Megalonaias nervosa. The sequence goes on from JAECUM010042368.1 coordinate 16,220, forward strand.
TGTGACAGTGGCTAATGTGTGCGATGAGTCCCTTACAGAATTATTACTTACCCCAGAGAGGGACAGACAATTAAGAGGTTAAATAGCTCCTAAGCCCCAGTCAGCAAAGCCAATGGTCTAGGTGTATAAAATATATAAATAATAAGGTGAAAGGTATAACAGTTTAATAAACTATATCACGGTATTTAACAGTTACAGGAAAATTTTTCAATGCAATTGCTTCCAATCAATAGAAGACCCATCCAAATTGTCTGTTATTTCATCACGCGAAATTAAAAATGAGAGTGTTTCCTTCACGTGTCCCTTCTATGTTACTCATCTGTAACTTCTTCCTTGTATTCCTCTGACGGTACTTCCAGTACCCTTGTTTCCATCTCCCGGCCCTGTTCCTTCACGCAACTGCCTAATCCCACTTGCTCTCCTTGTCTCGTTCTCTCTAAACTTAGGGTGGCATCCTATCCCACCTGGAAAGCTTCCTGTGGATTAGAAGGGACATACAATTTTGCCACCTTGTTCAAACACAGGTGAATTAACACCCTCTCACAGACTTTTCATCAGCATAATGGCATTTAAATCATTAGGTCAACTCATACACTCACATCTAAATATTCCATACATGCTTGTTCTATAATAAAGGCTATAACAGCACAGTAATATCACAACTTCTGATACGTGCACTCATGTCCCTAATTCTCTGTATAGTACTATCAACATCAACAATATTCCTACACATTTCCTATCTTACAAATTGTTAAAGACACATACAAATATAAAAATGCCTAATTATACATGCACAAGGCCAACAATACCTAACTGTGCATAATCCACACTTTATATTCGAATACAAACGAGCACAAGTTCTAACACTACTCACTATTAAATTCAGTTCTGTACCACGATGCAACATCATAGCAGATTATACCATCCACTTCAATTTGATCCTAACAACTACATACATTAATCTTGAATACTACTAATTTGCTATATGCTATATTACAACATGTTGATAATTCAGCCATACATAGAAAATTAAATTTCTACTAAATTAAATGCACATGAATAATGTATAAATCTAACAACACCTCATAAACAGGTCCGTTTACTTCACTGCTATTATGTGTACAACATAATTTTGTTTATGGTTTTATTTTGTTTGAAGTATATAATAAATAAGTTATTGAATTTGCACTGAAAAATATTTGTGTGGATTCATGATTTTGGAAACCATTCATTCCCACAACTATTTGTCAGTACAAATTCAGTTACAAAATTGATTCTGAACGAAAACACTGCGACTCCTCCAGAACGGAAAATCACATTCATATCTAGTTTTTACCAGAAGACTTCTATGATGTCTTGTTCGATCTAGATGAAATTTTGTCTTGATCAGACATCTATTATGGCTGCCACAGTGGCCATCTTGAAACTCTTGTTATTGATGATCAAATCAGAAATAGAGTTTTATGTTGAAGACTTTTTATGATGTCTAGTTGGTCCTAGAAGAAAATGGTACTGGTCTTACATCCAACATGGCTGCCACAACAGCCATCTTGAAAATTTGTTATAACCACTTATGAATGGAAAAAGCTTTCTTACGATGTCTTCTTGATCCAAAATGAAAATGGGTGCTGCTTTGACATCCACTGAAAATAGTGCTGATCTGTCATCCTATATGGCAATGTTTCCCTTTACACACGTTTGTGCATCAGGGACACACGCTGGAGAAAATTGACACACACGTTTTGTTGCCGTGCTTTTTTTTGACGCAAAGGATTTTGTATAATGCGATATGGATTTATTTAATATCCAATGCTTTGGATGAGGGATGGCATCATGTATACTTCGAGCATAGGTATAGTCTGGTTCCATGTTTTGTATGTTCCCAGCATTGCACTCTGCTATACGAAGTATATGAAACGGGGAACCAGTCTAGCATAGGCAATGTTATGAAGGAGTAGCTTCCCTATAATATTGTGAGCTCTCATGCGATTTCCATCAGGCTCTGCAAGATGTCATCCAGATGTTTAACCACAATGCTTGTTGCACTGAAATGTGATCTCTAGATTAAAACTGTGTGCACTAAGAATCATTAGCCAATAAAGTGAAAGAAGTGGAACACAAAAGAGTAACTGTGGATCTAACTTTAATGAAAAATGGAGAAAATAATTCCCTTGACTGGAATACGGCACATCCATTGTGATTACCAGTGTGACTTCTGATTGCATGATTGTGAAGACTGCAAAAGTGAATATTCATTTCGTGACAGGGTTTAAGAATTTTAACAAATTTGCCCTTGTTCACCACAAGATATCTGGAGAACACATTATCACCCAAGACATTCTTTCACAACAAAGAAATCAGTAAACAAATGCATTATTTGGATTACAAAGTTAGGGGGTCATTGCAGATTTTGTTGGTTTTTAACTTTTGCTGCAATAAAAGAAAGATCTAAAAGTTCAAGTGTAATTTAGTAAAGAGAAGATGAATCCTTAGCCCCTTTGATTTTTGGATAAATGTGTTTTAGGACAAAGTACAATGAAACCGATGATAGTACACATTTTATTTCAGGCAGTAAATTAACTTCCATTTGGTTAAAAATATTTATTTGGCTTTTTGTATTGGCTTATATGTACACCTCTCCCTTGATAACTCATGCACAACGGGGTCCATAAACATAGACCGCACTATAACTGAGGGCGTGAGGTACCGAGGGACCTCCAAAAGTTGAAAAAATTTGCTTAGACATTGAGAAAACAGCAGAAGGGGGGGGTCGGGGTTAAGGAACTGGGTCGTTTAATGACTGCTCATTTTACAATCACGTCGATAATAATTTTAAATAATGCACTTTTTCTAATGAAGTTGTTCATTATTCTGTTTAAATAACATTTATTTTTTAAATGTCCAACATCTGAAAGATCGTTCCAACTGGTTTCAACAACCATCAATCGTACGTGAAAACGTCTGTGTATTATGTCACTGCTTTTTGTTTTCTTGATGAGTCTGGTTCCTGGAGGGTTATTTAATAGTATCCTGCCAAATTGGGAGTCAAAGAGTGGGAAACTAGACTAACTGTCGATACACCACCAAACAAGATTCCTTTTCTTCAAAAACAATCGAAATTTATTTTTTGAGACAATCGTCTACGTCGAATCTCAATTTTTGTATTGTTCAATTAGTATAGTATTGATGTCATGATTTCATTGGAAGTAATAATGAAACTTCTTATCATCCTTGAGGATATCTCTAAGTGCAAGTTCAAGAATTCACTGAAACTCGCTTGCCCACAAGGGTCCGTATCTGAAACCAAGCTCTTTATGTTATGAAGTATTCATTTTGCTTGGTTGTCTTGCTATCTTTGATCACAGTTACCAATGAGTCGGTTAATTTAAGGTAGTTTATGTTACATACACAATAGCATTTGTAACAGCTATTGATCAAATGAAGTGAGTTCACCCGACATACGACCGGGGCCGCTAGATTTTAAGTTTGTAGGATTTTCGTGCCTTTTAACTTTTCTTTTATTCCAGCTCCTTTATTTGATTTAAAAGACATAATTAACGTGAAAATACAAAGGAGGCAAGCTTTTAATTCAGTGCAACAATACAACAAATACTTCCTCAAGTCAGTTATCAAAACACGGCATCTAATTAGGTTCTCAGAGAAATGCTTGCGAACATAGCCTGTACGGTAGATTGACACATTTTACGTTTAACTACAAGAGGACACATTGCATTTATGAAAATTACACTTAAAAGGAACTAAAAGATAGAACTAGAACAAAAATTTCAGTTGATAAAAAAATTATTTAATCTGTATTTATTTATTGAAGTACTGCCTCCACTCGGCGTGACATTTTCATTGATCAAAATTTCCTTACATATCGTTAATTGCAGTGTACTACCGTTTGGAAAGAAAATGTAAAAAATTGTATGACTCATTTTTAAATTTGATATTTCATAATGTTGATTAAAATTTCAATCCTATCTACTGTTTTTGACGATAAAACGATCGAAGTATCAAAGTTTCCGTTGCTAATTTTCATCGCGATTTTCTTCAAGTTCAATAAATAGGGATCAATTTTTTTTGTATTTTCTGGTTTAAAAAATGGGATCCATGCCTGACCCCGCGTTATAAGCGGGTTTGCGAGTTATTGAGGGAGTGGTGTAATGTGTTGGTCTATAATATTGCTACAAAAAGATTATAAGGAGACTGTTAAAAGTATGTCTTTAAACTAAAAGAATAGTAACTAATAAAATTATTCTTAGAATGGACAATGCTTGTGTGTGTTAATTGTGCATGTTGGTTTATTTGTATTTTTAGAGAAAGAGAGAGAGAGAGAGTGTATGTCGTGCAAGTTGCAATATCCTGTTTCAAACTGAAAAAGTATAGGTCAGATGAAAGTTTGTCAGTACATTTTTGACCCCCACATTTTTTATTTGACTCCCAGTTCTGACACCAAGGGATTTTTTTTTACCCTCAATTTTACACCCCTGGGGGATTCACTGTATATGGCCACCATAGGGCAATAATCTTGAAAATGTTGTTATTGCTACTCCTGAAAGAAAACTCCGTTCCATATGGAGTTTTCACCTCAAGATCTCTTGTGATGTCTCATTGATCCTAAATGAAATATGGTGCCACTTGTACATCAAATATGGCCTGTGTGACAACCTTGAAAATGTTAGCAAAGCATCCTCTTGATGCAAGGTCATACCAACATGGGACTTTCACTGAAAGACTTCTTAAGATGTTTGGTGGAACTGATTGAAATGGTGCTGATCTGAGATCCAGTGGCCACCACAACAGCTATCCAGAAAATCAGACTGTTGTTACTCCTAATGAAAATAAAGTCATCTCAACATGGGATTTTACCAGTAGACTTTTTCTGATGAATAAATGAACCTGAATGACAGTGATACAAAAATTTGACATCCATTATGGCAGCCATGGCACCTCTCTCAAAAATCTTGTTGCTACTCATTCTGAATTGCAAGTCATATTGACAGGAAGTTTTCATTACAGACGACTTGTATTGTCATGGTGGCCATAAATATTTATGATGCTGATCTAACATACAGTAGGCCAGCATGGGAACGACCTTGAAAATGTTTTTGGTAGTCCTGAATAGATGGCCATATTGATAGGGTTTTCACCAGAAGACTTCTTGTGATATCTGGCAGGACCTGTGTAAAAATGGTGCCAGTCTAACATCCAGTATGGGTGCCACAAAGACCATCTTGAAATTCTTAATGCTGTTTCTCCCCAGAGGATGATTCTATTGACTTGGGCGTTTTCATAAAGACATATGAGGTCTTGTTGGTCCTAAATGAAAATGGTGGTAATCTTATAGCCATTATGGCTGTAACAGCAACTGATGTAAAAATGTTTTTATAGCTCAAGAATATCAGAAATTTTTAGCAATTCCACAGTTAAAATCAGAAAAGTTTTTTTTTTGAATTCCTGGAGGTTCTTTTCAGCAAATGGAGCATCAGTCCCAACGAGACTCATTTTAAATTACAGAAGTTAACTTCATATCTGATTCATCCTTAAAATTTGTGACACTTTGATAGGTATTTTTTCTGGTTTATATCAGAGTACCTTTATATAATATTCTGTTGTGGCATGACCTAGTGCACATGTATTGTAGAAGAAGAAAAAACCCTCATCTTAAAGAGGTACTGGTTAAAATGTATGATAATGTAAAAATAACAAACTATTTAAAAATAATTTAAACCTTGAAGTCAATGAAACTAAGAATAGATACCTTTTTGTAGCATAATTGTTATGACTCCCTAGCTTTTGACCTTGTCACAAGGCCTTCATCGTAAGAATGACTTCTGGACTGGAGTCATGTGATCAACTATATGTTGACCATGTGACAAAATCCTTCTGTATGGTGGTGGAATTTTCAATCTGGAATCACGGTTCAACACTGGCTCACCCTCTATGATTCAATCGCTTCTCTTATTTTCCTCCTCAGTATAATATTCTTTCTACCAAGTACTCTGATGCTGTCCCAAGAGAAACTATGCCCTGATTCTCTGCAGTGTTCTCCAACTGCTGTCAGAGGTTCTCTGTTAGTGTATAAGTGTTCTTTTACTCTTGTTTCAATGCTTTTTGCAGTTTCCCCAATGTAGTCTTTTTACAAATATCACACAGGAGTTTACAGATGACAACACTTTTTAATCAAAGGAGTTTGGTCTTTTGGATGTACCGAGATTGAGTGGATGGTGTTTGAGGGTTTCTGGATCATATTAGCTCCATGCTTTCAGAAGATTTTTTGTAATCTTTCTGAGAGTTCACTGATATATGGTAAAGTGACAGTTACACACTTGTCTCCAATGTCCTTCAGATGTTACTTCCTTCTCCATTCTTTTTCTGGAAACACCAACATTCAGTCTTTGTAACCGTTGGCTCACAAAGCTTTCATAATGTGATCAACCTCCAACACCCTCTCATCCTCCACACTAACAGTGCTGTTCAGCCGATACAACAGAGTTCTCACCACTGATCTCTTATGTTCAAGATGGTGGTTGGAGTTGAAGTTCAGAGACTGGTCTGTTTGGGTAGGTTTGTGGTAAATAATAAGTTTTGTTCCCCATCATCTAAAATGTGAACACAAGTATCCAAAAATGGCAACATCCCATCCTTTTCCGCTTATAAGTGAATTTTCCACGTGTAAGTGAACTGGATATTTTCATCCATGGAATTGAGATGCTTTGTGAATTCTTCAATATTATATTCATGCATCATGGTGTTAGTGTCATCCACATGACAAAACCACACATTCAGATGATGGGCTGTAGTGGAAATGGCATTGAGTTTAAAGTCTGCCATATACAAATTTTCCACCATAGGAGATGCTGGTGAGCCCATTGCTGCCCCATACTTCTATTGATAATATTCTCCCTGTGTTCAAGACCCATTTCAACAGAATAGTTATTTGTTCTAACACCAAAGTAGTGCATTTCTTCCATCTTATCTTTTGAGACATTATTTTGGATGACATAACAAGACCTTGTTGACAGGTACAGGTATGTTGGTGAAAAGGGTGCTCACATCCTAGAATACTAATATATTCCCTGGAGGGACTTCCAAATCTTTAATTTCCTGGACAAAATCTGTCTTGTTTTTTTTACGTGAAATATACCATGACTGAATTGAATATTCAACATTTCTGCAAGGTATTTGGACATCGGATAGGTAATAGAACCCATCCTTGATGCAGTATGTTGCAGGGTGGTGTTCATCTTATGTACCTTGTGGAGGCTATGAAAACTTTGGTATCTTCTCACTGGTTGGATAACTACAGTTGTACAAATCTTTATTGATCTTCTTACCTTTCTCCCATGTCTTTAGAGTATCAGTGAACTTAATTTTTTATTTACTAGTGGGATCCTTTTTTTTAACTTCACATATGTCTTCTCGTCTGTCAGAAGTGTCCCATTTTTGAGGTGAAGTCTCTCCTGTTCATAACCAGATTGGAACTTTCACTGTTGTACAGAAGGAATTTGTCACGTTGTCAGCATTTAGTTGATCATGTGACTCCGGTCCAGAAGTCATTCCTCTGATGAAGGCCATGTGATAGTCTAAAGCTAAGGAGTCAACCTGTTACGCTTCAGAAAGGTATCTATTCTTTTAGTTTTACTGGCTGCAAATGGTTGAAGCAGGTAACAATGTTCATTTTTAACCTTGTTCTTTTTATATTTTCAGTTTGAACATTTATAAGTTAGAGTCTCTGGAAATATTGTCAGGACTTAGAGGGCAGTATAAAAAGCAAGTGATTGTCTTGCCATTACAGGGATAAAGCATCATGGCTATGGTTAACTGGCAGTTTAAAAAAAAAATGTGTTAAAGCTTTTGAGCAAGGCCATAACTTTAAAACTACTTGAGGGATTAATAATTTATAACACAGTAAATGTTTCTCTTTAATTAGATTTAGATTAGGAGTTTGGATTGTCAACCCTAGTGTTTAAATTTTTTTGGCATTTTTATTACCATATTTACTGCATGTTTTCAGATGGCAAAAAATAATAATTTTTTTTTGTTGTCCAAATACATATTAAATTCTTTAATTAGGTGTCCGAAAACAAACGGGAAGACAAATTTGTGCCCCCCCCCCCTCCCGGTCCGTAACGAAGTTAGCATTAGCTCACATGACGACATGCTGCCATGAAGTAAAACAAGTATTTTGTCTAACACCACGGAAAGGATAATGAATGAAAAACAGGCATTACTTGCCCGTTTTGTCTATTTGATACATGTCCATCCACCAGAAAACACAGCCGTACATGTATTAGAGCCACGATTGTGTGCGTATTTTCCAAAAGAACCGCCATATTAGTAATTGTGCAATCCAGTTTAACCCTTTACTAATCAGTGATCAATAAAATCTACCTTACAAATGCATGCAAGCTTTAATTCTGTGTAATTAAGATCCTAATATAAACTAAATAAAAAAAATTTGGAATTATAATTCTAAAGATATTTATGACAGAAACATTTTAGTATCAAGAGTAGAAATACTGGTACATGTATGAGGGCTAATCTTAGAGCACCAAGGGGTGAGTGTTGTATGCATGCCTAGGAAGGGTAAAAATAACAAGCAAGTTGCAATATATGAGTCGTTAATATGTTGGTATTTTTTTAAAAATAAAGGCGATCTATTTGTTGTGGTTCTCTCTTCTTTTTGTTTCCCACCTAATTGAGGTTAGCTTCAAAATGAGTAGAGCCTGCTGACTCGAAACAATTGACTGCTCAAAGATTGTTTTGATGCATGTTGGAGATTTCAGGGTGTCTAGGTGATAATTGTTCCTACTATAATTTGGGGGATTTCTTTGACAGGTGTGTTCAGAAATAAAGGGCAGCCATCTGGATTTCATTAAAAGAGCACACGATGTACTGAACATGTTGCACCCACAATCAGTATTTATCGTCTACAAAGAGGTTTATTGCCTGTAGAACAGTAACTACATTTAAACCAGTGGTATATAATGCCTCGGGGATAAGGGGTTTGTTTTGTTGCATGATGCCAGTGAATTTACTAATCCATACTGACTCTCTGATGTATTGTTTAATGATATAAAGCAGGGGTCATGGTTTCTAATCAAAGCCATAACTGTCACATCTGCGTGAAGTGGTTTCGTGTGTAACGATGTCTACACTGACGACCAATCCATGGACGTTCGTGATCACATTAAATAATTGGCGACCAAATGAAGCGAACTTTGTATCAGTTAAATTAACAGCAAACACACTGTGAATTTTACTTTAAAACGAAGCAGCAGATCTTCTTAGATTGTGTCCGAAAACATAAATTGTAGAAAAAATTATAGTGGAGCAATGTCCGAAAAATTACAAGGCATTTAAATATTATATTTGCCCCCCAAAAAACTGTGTCCGAAAACAAACAATGTCCAGAAACATGCAGTAAATACGGTAAGTCAGCATTGCCATAAACTGAGATATTCTAATCAGGTTTGGAAGTTCGTCTCTTGGGAATGGGAAATGCTTGTATTCTGCTTAGATGTATCAATGGTAACTTGTTATTTACTGCTATAAGAAGTTACTCCTTGAAAATAAAAAGTTTTATTTTAAAACTGCTTTTGCCAAATAAGGAACAGGGCTCTGAGCAGCATCTCAATGTCATATGAAAGGTTGCTGGTTAAATTACATTTATGATACCTGACAAAAGATTTGTTATGTTGCTCAACCAGCAACTGTTTTTAATAAATCATAGCAATAAAGATAATTGTCAAGATACATTATAAACATGTAAGGCTCTGGATTTTTGAACAGAAAATAAAATTTTGTTTTTGTTGATATTTAGGGTGCCCAGTCAGAATTTTCAAGTCAGTGATGTGAAGCAGTGTGTAGGTAAGCATATCTCATACATACTGGTAACTTTACATGTTGTTATTTACAAGTCAGATAATGGTAGGCTTACAAGTTCTAAATTACAAGCATAAAGAAACAATGTTTTTATCTCTACTGATCATGTGCCAGCAGAGTTGATAGGATGGTCTTTTGTCCATTTGTTCATTAACACAAATTTGTTAACTGCTACTTTGAAACTAATTGGATGATTGCCTTGAAACTGTGTACATACATTCATCCAATGATCTAGTTGGTCCTAAATGAGATCTGCTGTTTGGACATGAATCTGCTTACCACAGCAGCCATCTTGAAAATCCTGTTATTGCTACTTCCAAATGGATCATACAAACATGGGGTTTTCACTAAAAGACTGGTTATAATGTCTAGTTGGTCCTGAATGAAAATGGTGCCGATCTGACATCCATGTCAGCTGTCTTGAAAATCTTATTGTTACTTCTCTTGAACAGAAAGTCACATAGACATGGTGTTTCCACCAGAAGACTTGTGATATCAAGCTGTGTCTAAATAAAATAGTGCTGATCTATTGTATAATGTGGCTGCCATGATGGCCATCTTGAAAATCATATTGCTACTCTTCCTGAATGGATAGTCATATCAGCATGTGGGTTTTCACAGAAAGACTTCTTATAATGTATAGTTGGTCCTAAATGAAAATGGTGCTGGTCTGTTGTTCAAGATTCTCATCATGGCAGCCATTTTGAAAATCTTTTTATAGTTTCTCCTCGTGAACAAAAAGTCATATTGCCGTTGGGTTTTCACCAGAAGACTTAGAGTGTCACCTAGTTGATCCCAAATGAAAATGGTGCTGCTTGCACATCCAGTATGGCTGCTACTGTGACCATCTCAAGAATGTTATTGCTACCTCTTCTGAACGGATGGTTATTTCAATAAGGGGTTTTTTACTAAAAGACTTCTTATGATGTCTGGTTGGTCCTTAATGAAAATGGTGCCAATCTGACCTCCAATATGGCAGCCAAAACAGGAAGTCACATAAATGGTTTTCACCAAAAGAGTTCTTATAACTCTTATGGCCATCTGGAAAATCATGTTATTGCGACTCCCCTTAAATAGAAAGACTTTGACATTGGGTTTTATTGTAAAAATTAGTGTAAAATAATCTCAAGTCCAAGTGTGTTTATTATACTGTTAAAGATGGCTGTGACATCTTTTGCTTAGAGGGCATGTATGAAACTTTATAGTAAACTATAATTTATCAAGAATTATCAAAAGATGCCATAGCTCACACGGCTTCTAAGTTGGCATCTAAATACAGTATAGTGGTGAAAATAACAGTTTAAGATATTTGGAAGAAAAAGGATGCAGATTTGAAACACTTTCAGGAGAATGGCAGCTTGCAGAAAAAGTGATTTCAGAACTCTCGCAGTTTTGCATCTTGAATTTGGGACCATGGGTTTACTGCAACATTTTGTCCTGTGTCCCTCCAATCTTTACTTGTGTATACCCACTAGGCATGCTGTTTTCATCAGGGAAAAATAGAAAAATTCCACTGTTGTTTTTTTTTTTTTAGTGCACATCTGTCCATGTTGGCTGCAGCAATGGCCAGAGTTGCTAGTGGTGATAAAGATAATTGATTCCATTTCATTAATCAGAACTTGGCTGAGTTGCAATGCAGAGTTGCTTAAGGTTGCTAGTGTTGCTTATTTTCAAGGTCACATTAATAACAAAAGTGACTAAATTTTAGAGGTGAAAAGTTTTCATAAATATACAGTTGAGTATTTAATCAATGGATTATTGTTCATTGGAAGAAAAATAATTCAGACAACAGGGAAATTATTATAATATTGTATTATAATGAATGCTTGGGGATGAGTGAACACTAAAGTTAAAATGAGAGCAAGATCAGGAATGGAAAATTCTGTTGTGTAGTTTTTCTCAGTTGAACTAGACATTCTGACAGGAACCCTGGATGGCTGAGTGCTCTAAAGCACTCACCTTTACTGATCACTCCGCATGGGTTCCTGTCTCAGGCTTGGTCAATGTGGGTATGTGAGAAAGCTTGACAGTTGCATCCTTTGGGTCATTGGTTCTTACCAGGTTTTCCCCTGATTCTTGCTCTACCAGTTATCAGGCCAGCATGTATGGCCTATAATGTGCTGAAAAAATGGCTTTAAGCCCAAAATAACAACAATAACATTTGGACATGGAAATGTTTAGATGGATTACTTGAGCACTTAATAAAACATTTATGACAGTTATGTAAGTGTCCAAGGAAAAGATGATAGTGCCAGTGACAGAAGTTAAGGTGTCATATTTATCAAAGCAAATTTGAGGTGCCTTTTTTTAAATTAAGTACTATCTTGTATTTTTGTGTGGCCCTTTAAAATTTAGTATGGCCCCAAAATGTGGAGTACAGGAGGACAGTGTTCAGTGCTCATGGGGTTTATGTGCAACACTGCCTGTAGATTGGTGTAATCATCATAAATGTTAATTTGCAAACTGGCCATTCAAAAGAAGTTAAAAATACCTGGACTCTAATTTAAAACAGATGTGTATCCCTACCAGCTGTAGAGTATGTAATTGGTATATCCAATCAAATTCTCTATCTTTCTGATTAATATTGCTGCTGAAGAGCTTGGATGATTTCTGTTACCTGATGAAGCATACAGTTTATTTTGTGGTCTGATTGGTTAAAGTATATAGACACTTTGGTAGTAGTAAATTTGTTGAAACCAGAATGTCCAGTTTTCTCTTTTTGTTAATGTTCATATATCATCTATTCACTATGATTATGGAGGAGTTGGATAGAAGTACTATGTACTTATGTAGCAACTTATCCAGCTTATGGTGGTTTTGGGATATGTCAGATTGGTTTCCCACAGAAGGATGTCTTCACTTCTGACAAAATTAAACTGAAAGTGATGCTTGATAGGATGTGAAGGCATACCCTTCCATCTGCTGTGGTGGTCAGTGAGACCTAGATGGTCCTAAATGAAATCTGACCTCCAGTATTTTGAAAATATTATTATGGTTTTTCTTCCAAACGTCGTATCAAAAATGGGATATTCACTAGAAGAAGATGAAGTCTAGTTTGCCTTAAATGAAAACAATAGCAATTTTACCTCCTACATGGTCACATTGGTGATCATCTTGACAATCTTGTTCTTGCTACTTGTTTAGGAATGAGTGGTGCTGGTCAGAGATTCAATATGGCCACCTATGCAGCTATCTTGAAAGTCATGTTTTTGCTACCCCTAAATGGAAAGCCGTATTTATATGGGGTTTTCACCAGAATGTTTATGGTGTCTAGTTGGTCCTAAATGAAAATGATGACATTGAAAATCCAGTTACCACTACTCCTGAATGGAGATCATACCGACACAAGATTTTACTAAAATACTATGATGTCTATTTTTAACCTGAATGAAAATGGTGCTGATCTTAAATCTAGTGATGCTTATCTTAAAAATCCTGTTATTGCCACTTCTGTATGGATGATAATATTGGCATAGGATTTTCAATAAATTACTTCTTATGATGTCTAGTTGGCAGAGCCTGTAAGATGTAGCATTTCATGGAATTCTTGTTGTCTCTCTTGCCAGGTAGCCGCAGGATGCTGGATGTAATGGATGTCACAACACAGAAAGGTATGGAAATGTCAATGAAGGAATGGGTCCGTTACTATGAGAATAAAGACAGAGATCGACTTCTTAATGTTATCAGCCTGGAGTTCAGCCATACCAAACTGGAAAACTATGTTGAATCGCCATCTCTTGTAAGTCAATATGTAATGAACTGCAGATTATGTTTCTTTCCTTATTTTGCTGCTGCTTTTTTCTTTCTGTAATTTTAATATCAGTAAAATTTGGCCAAGATAAAGTTTTAGATTTTTAATCAAAATTTAATAAGGTTTTGCCACCTATTTGGTCTTTGAACATTTTGTTTCCACAGAATAATCCAAGGTCATAACATATTTAAAGCCTTTTGTACAAGGCTTATTACAAAGAAGACTGAAGCCAGGTGTCATTTTTTTTTTGTTGTCTAAATACAACTATAATGTGGTTCCTGTTGACTTGTAAGTTTACCCTTGAATTTGTAACCAAGATTTCTTTAATTATTCCATACATATATAGCGACACATTGGTTCTGCATTATGGACATGTTGTTTTGACTGATGGAAAGATTGTCACATCCATTACATATAATTATTAAGTTGTCAATGTAATTACATGTAATTATCAAATTATCAATGTCATTACATGTAATTATCAAGTTAACAATGTCATTACATGTAATTATTAAGTTGTCAATATCATTACATATAATTATTGTTATTTGCACATTGGTTGTCAAGATAAAAAATACATTCATTTAGCATGGAATATCCACATTTGCTATGATTTATGTACAGGTCCTTGCAGGAACCTTGAAGGTTTTGTGGTGTTGATTTCTAGCAGATAATAAACTTCTCTTGAAGAATTGCCAATACATTTAAAATTGTACGAGTTACACATCAAGTACTTGTGATGTTCTTAACTCTCTTCATTTATTGGATAGTTTACATGAATGTGGCAACTTTTTCTTAGTAAGCTATTGAAGAGTTAAGATGAATGTGGCAACTTTTTCATAGCAAGCTATTGAAGGGTTAAAATCAATGTGGCAACTTTCTTAGGTATTGAAGGGTTAAGATGAATGTGGCAGCTTTGTCTTAGCAAGCTATTGAAGGGTTAAGATCAATGTGGCAGCTTTGTCTTAGCAAGCTATTGAAGGGTTAAGATGAATGTGGCAACTTTGTCTTAGCAAGCCATTAAAGGGTTAAGATGAATGTGGCAACTTTTTCTTAGCAAGCCATTGAAGGGTTAAGATGAATGTGGCAACTTTGTCTTGGCAAGCCATTGAAGGGTTAAGATGAATGTGGCAACTTTGTCTTAGCAAGCCATTGAAAAGTTAAGATGAATTTGGCACATTTGTCTTAGCAAGCCATTGAAGGGTTAAGATGAATTTGGCACATTTGTCTTAGCAAGCCATTGAAGGGTTAAGATGAATGTGGCAACTTTTTCTTTGCAAGCTATTGAATGGTTAAAATCAATGTGGCAACTTTCTTAGGTATTGAAGGGTTAAGATGAATGTGGCAACTTTGTCTTAGCAAGCCATTGAAGGGTTAAGATGAATGTGGCAACTTTGTCTTAGCAAGCCATTGAAGGGTTAAGATGAATTTGGCAACTTTGTCTTGGCAAGCCATTGAAGGGTTAAGATGAACGTGGCAACTTTGACTTGGCAAGCCATTGAAGGGTTAAGCTGAATGTGGCAACTTTGTCTTAGCAAGCCATTGAAGGGTTAAGATGAATTTGGCACATTTGTCTTAGCAAGCCATTGAAGGGTTAAGCTGAATGTGGCAACTTTGTCTTAGCAAGCCATTGAAGGGTTAAGATGAATTTGGCACATTTGTCTTAGCAAGCCATTGAAGGGTTAAGATGAATTTGGCACATTTGTCTTAGCAAGCCATTGAAGGGTTAAGATGAATGTGGCAACTTTTTCTTTGCAAGCCATTGAAGGGTTAAGATGAATGTGGCAACTTTTTCTTAGCAAGCCATTGAAGGGTTAAGATGAATGTGGCAACTTTTTCTTAGCAAGCTATTGAATGGTTAAAATCAATGTGGCAACTTTCTTAGGTATTGAAGGGTTAAGATGAATGTGGCAACTTTGTCTTAGCAAGCCATTGAAGGGTTAAGATGAATGTGGCAACTTTGTCTTAGCAAGCCATTGAAGGGTTAAGATGAATGTGGCAACTTTGTCTTAGCAAGCTATTGAAGGGTTAAGATGAATTTGGCAACTTTGTCTTGGCAAGCCATTGAAGGGTTAAGATGAATGTGGCAACTTTGTCTTAGCAAGCCATTGAAGGGTTAAGATGAATGTGGCAACTTTGTCTTAGCAAGCTATTGAAGGGTTAAGATGAATTTGGCAACTTTGTCTTGGCAAGCCATTGAAGGGTTAAGATGAACGTGGCAACTTT
>JAECUM010042370.1:0-20396 GCA_016617855.1 Megalonaias nervosa
CATTGAATGTCCCCTTGCTGGTGACTGAATTACTTCTATAGCATCAATCGAAAGTTTCACACCAGAACAATATCACTTCAATATTTTTTATAAATCATTATTCTGGAAACGTCAGGGTATAACACTTGTTTTGTAAAAAGGTTTCAAAGATTTTTACAAGAGTGCAAGAAGTTAGAATGCTTCTAATGTTACTCAGTTGGGACAGCATCCGACTCGTATTCCAATGGTCGCGGGTTCGATTCCCTCCCAGACCAGTCCGGGTTGGCTGCCTCTGAGTCTTTGGGAAAGGCGCTTTGCTCCCATTTCCTCGCATTGATAAAGCCAAGTAATTTTTTAAGTTTTATTTAAATCCACAAACTAACAATAAGCTTTATCTGTTTTGTTTTTTTGTACGCTTGAAACATTGTAAATTTCTATTGGAATGAAGTTGTATACATATATAGATGTATGCACACAACACAAGTACTGCCGCTGATTACCTGTCTTAGTGGCTAAACACTACCATAATTTATTAATATCTCAAGAAAATTATATTTATAAAGAGAATGAAGGGTTTTTCTTACTAAGCAGAATTTGCCGAGTTGAGGTTTTTCAAAGGTGTTGTCCAAACTTAAATAATAGAATGTTCTCTCATTAAAACCTTTGATAATCTCGTATTCCGAAAATCATTTGTGTTTACGTTTTATTTATGAAGACAAATGATCTCCAAATTTCCTTTAAGTTCAATTGTAATAATTAACTTGTATATCCTAATTAAAGCAATTAATATCGAAAAACTCTCTAAAGTGTCATTGTGAATTGTGTACATACTGCTACTATGCTGTGGTTCTTTGCACGAAAGTAAATTTTTAGCAACATAAATTTCCATGTAAGGACCGTGTAATATGTATATGTCACAAAAGCTCTGATTTGATAATTATTTGTGAAATGAAATAGCATTGTAGCATATTATATGTGTAGTATTTTATGTCCGTATATTGGAAAGAGAAATACCGGGTTGTTTTTATTTTTTTGGTTGTTGTTTTCCTTTAACACGAAGATACACTATGACAGGATTTTTTATATTTTAATCCTATTTTTTCAGTTTGCCACAAAAATTATTGAAGTGTTTTGTTTATTGTCCTGAATACTATCTATATTTTCTTGTATATACCTTAAGGGGAATAAACATCTCGTTTACCACGTAGATCCTACCAGACGTATTTTTTTAACAACCCATTAGTATACAATTGAAAACACGATATGTACAATTGTTTAATAACATATGTATTAAAGCACACACATACTAATCCTATTAAAATTTATTTACATTAATTTTGACTAGATTTTCTCATTATTTATAGGAATGCAATAGATTTTAGCAACTTCATTGAAATAACAGAGTCAATCGAACATCTAACAATGCCTGCTCAGTATTATGACTGGTCATCATACCAGATCTGGAATTTGTACAACGGAAAGCTGCAGAATACCATGAAACCATTCCGATATTTTCAACAACAACAAAAAAAATAGCAACAGTATACATATAGATCTTTGTAACTCCTCTATAACAACTATTAACATATTTATGTGCTCAAGCTGCAAAATATATGCTTTTGATAATGAAGTTTTGGCAGTCGTTATAAATTTTGGCACTTAGAAAGACACACTGATTTTTGTTTTCGTTTTCTTTTCAATTCTAAATTTATTCATTGTGAACTATACTTTGCTTCACTTAATGTTCCTTTATTTCTTCAATGGATGTTTGAAAAGTCATGGCAATGGCTATAAACATTGATTTTTGTTGTTATTTTTTATTTGTTTTTGAATAAAAGTATTAGTTTCTTAATCTTTAATCCAATTTCATAATGTCCCAATCAAATCGGCATTGACGGTTTAAGATTCAAGAAAATCACAAAAAGTAAGTATATGTGTCAAAAATGCTAGACAAACTTTGCTTTATATATATATATATATATATATATATATATATATATATATATATATATATATATATATATATATATATATATATATATATTTGTGTGATTGTGTGTGCTTGCATGATCAAAATTATAAGTGAGTATATGCACGCACCTGCCATATGTACTTTTCCACCTCAAATACTAATGAAGCGTACAATCCTGTAACAATTAAATGGAATGTGTCATGGTTGAATGAGAAAATGTCAAATACCAACCAGTAAGTAAAATGAGCACTTTTCCGCCGAGCAAAAATATTAATAACAAAAAATGTAACAGTATAAAGTAAGGTTAATCTGGCAACATTTACACCATAACTGGCACACGTCTGTTTATTAAAAAAATATCCAAACCCAACATTTACGTTTGCAAAGTCAAAATAATGCACCAACTATATCTGCAATGCTTTTTAAAATCTATATTGGATTTTACCGTTCGTTATATTAAAACTCATTTTTATTTCTAAAGCAGTTTTTTTTCACAAGATTCACTTTCATCCTTCTCCGTCCGTCTCTATAAATTTCGTAATTGGCTTATGGAACAGGTTTATGGTTTATCTTAATGACACAGACGTGACGAATTACCATGAATTTAGTGCAACATAGCAATAGATTTGGTCTATTGCCGTCATTCCCCTCTTTCCTTATTTAAAACTCGTTTTACTGTCTACCTATGACGACACTATTTCTCCTATTTATCATCAATACCTTTCGCTACTCGGGCGTCACTAGTACATTTAACGTTATATTCGGATTCTATTGTCCGAAAAGAGTATTCGTGCGGGCAATTTCATTTGAAAGAAACAAAATACCCAATATTATCTTGTAACTGGCATAAGATGCAAATCAAATTGCTACAAACTTAAAAATTAGGTCAACAGGTTTTAAGAAATGTTGAATCAACTTTATTCTCTTTCCAGAACCTTGCTGAGGTAACTGGATCCTTTTTGTAAACACGAATGGTATTCAAACAGTCAGTTTAAAATATTAATTGGAAATGTAATAAATTAACGAGAAGAACGGGGGAGCGGGGGGGGGGGTATTGGCTCAAGTTGTATAAGTATTACCATAACACCCACTGTTAGGGGCACGTTTGTACGGCTTATTTTAAAGGACATGTTGTTCAATAATAATGACGGCACTTTTATCAATACCACAAAAGTATTATTTATAAAACCGGGAACAAATATTATGAATACGTACATATTTCTTTTTCAGTGCTTTACAAGCGCACTTTTCTGGCAAGCAAATCATTGCAACCATGTAAGTGGCTCTGTCTGAAATAGCAGAAAAATTTGAGACCTATGTAGAAAACATGCAGCGTTGTAATCTTTATTTCGAATTCACGTAGTATAGACAGTTGTCGAGGTCTGCTTTGCTGAAATAACACCACATCAGGCTCTTCATTCCTTAGCATTTCGTCTATAAGGGCTCGCCTTCTGCTTCTTGTTCTGCAAAAACTGGCTGGCATGTGCTTGCCTGTTGACATGGGCTACCAGGAGGACTAAATTCACTAGTGCGAAGAATTGTGATTCCAGAATCCGAACTCGAGGAGTCGTTTCTTTCCTTCTCCTGTTGTAGGAAAGAAAGGCATAAAATATTGAAATTTACTGGATACAAATTATTGCTGGCTTTGTCCGCGAAGCAGGACTACTGGACTACTATACTACTGGACTACTGGACAAATGTACTACTGGACAACTGTATTACTATCCTACTGGACTACTGTACTTCTGTACTATTGGACTACCGCATTAGAAAACTACCCTCTTGATGATATTGATCAGTCAAATGAAATATATCGTAATCAGGTTTATTAGTTTCAGTGTGATGGTCGGTAATAAGTGAGAACACATTGGCTTATTATGTAGTTACTGAACAGCTCTCAGACAACACACAAAATACGATCTATATAAAATGATAATACCACAAATTGTCGTCAGCGAAACGATACATATATTACCACTATCTAGTTTTGAAAATATACATTTCATCATAATTGTTCACCGACGTCGCGGACCGCTCCGGTGGCGTAGTTGTTAGAGAGTCCACCTCAGATGAAGAGATCGCGGGTTCGAACCCCGGCCGAGTCATACCAAAGACTTATAAAAATGGTACTAACAGCAGCCTCGCTATGCGCTCAGCATTAAGAGGTTAGTGTTAGGACTGGTCGGCCTGATGTCAGGATAATGTGACTGGGTGGGACATGATGCTAGATGTCTGCGGCATGATGTCCCAGCGCTAGACATCACTATAAACTGCCACATTGCAGATATAGTAGCGATATGACTGAAAAATTGTTAAAGCTACGTTAAAAATCCAACACACACACACACACACACACACACACACACACACACACACACACACACACACACACACACACACACACACGTCGCTCTTTGAATGAAAAGAAAACGTCGCCATTTTCCAATTAATCTGAAAAGTTAAGAAACTAGTATTCGATATTTATCTTCAGGATCTCTTCACATTCGATCATTCTTCAACAGCAATTGTTTCCATTAATCATGTTTAAGGAAAAGTATGACAGTATACAATTGTCAGTATAATTGACAACAGTTAAATTGGGGAAAAGCGTGAAACAAAGTCATGTGCAATAGTATTGTGCGACAAGAATGCGTGTCCTTTAATCATTTTGGATCCTTTATCAGTTTGGTACTGAAGTTTTAAACGCACAAGTAGCCTAAATATAAACCTTGATTGAAAGCATCGAACATACTTCTATATTTACGATAAGTAAATGCAATCGAACTTGAGCTGAAATGATACCTTGTCAGAGGAATGTAGACACCTGCTTCTTAAAAGAGGACTTCTTTTGTGTGTTGATGGTGAAGCAGGTGACCTGTCGCCATTACCGCTGATGGGAGCCAGTAACGTGCTTTGTTGTGCTCCAGTGTTGCTGGGGCTGTTCTTATCTACTGTCATCTGTCCAGTTAGGCAAGTGATTGGTATTTTGTAGATATTCTTCAGACACGCCGTCTTGGCTGAAAGGTATAAATATTATCCAAGCCAACAATGTATTGTTTTAGACGATGAGACCTAAATAGAAAGTAAAATTCTGGTTTGCTAGAATACTAAACCACTTTTGCTCCTAGAATATAAAACCTGAGGTACTTTGGCTCAGTTTTGTCGTTATTTAAGCTGACACTCATTGCATTTGTCTTCAAACAATTGAAGTTCAGATCTGCTTTCATCTGATGTGCAGTGATGTACATTTATCTTATAATCCAAGGATTGTGCTACTTTCAGAATATGATATCAACAAGAAAACAGTTTCTCGATATAGCATGACATTGTTTATACGAAACAAACCATTTATCCATATCAGCCATTCAACCGCTAACATTACGTTAAAACCATATCATGCTGGCAATGTTTCTTATTTGATGAAATATTTGCACGTAGTATCTAGTTTCAGTTCATTTAGTACGTACCCTGTCGAAAATGTATGCGTTGCGTTAAGCCGTAATTCCAACAGCATAGTGGGCAATAGCACACCTAGTTTTGTGGGTGGAATGAGGGTGTCAGAAGCTGACCCATTTAAGGAAAAAGTGAACGTTGTAGATAAATTGTACTTACATGTTGGCGATGGCGGTAGTCTAAAGGATGGGGATGCAGGGGGTGTGTAGGTGTTTTCTCTTTCGAACATTAATTTCTCCTTGGGAGAATGTGTCGCCACAACCACGGAAGCAAAGAATATATCACACTAGAAATGTAAAACAGGCAGCTACTAATTCAAATGATCAAGATCATCTGGCTTCAATGAATGCACATCCAAAGAATCATACATTTTCATTTTAGTGTCTTTTATGCGATATCTGTTCAGATTAACAATGGAAATTCACAACAATAATGCACTAACGTTAGACATATCATGACACGTAATACATACTATAGTTGACTTGATCGTTGATACCATTCACGATCAAAAAGTAAATGTTGGGGAAGAGAATGTGGAATTAAAAAGGAGTTCGTATCTCTGGGACCAATTTCGTAGAACGAAAATGTGTCAGAAACAAATTTATATTTTGCTTGATCCCTGTTAAAACTACAATGTGTTTGCTACTTTTTATGTATGTGATGTGTTATCATGAAAATATTACATCTATACAGTTTTCTAAGGAAATAAAGGAATGTTTTCTTCCTGGAACTATCACATTTTATAAATATTTTATGTACCTTAGATGTAACTAGTGTCGTGTCTGGCATCGTCATTGTATGCACCAAGTTGCCATTAATAATGAGCCGAATTTCGATCGTGTCTTGAGTGAAGGCCATGACATATGGAAAGGCACAGACTAAAAGTATATACATATAAAAATAAAAATTTTAAAAAGAAAATAGTGCGAGCGAGAAACCATGTTTTCCCTATTAACATATGTAAATATGTTTCTTCAACAACACTTACCGCTCATGATAACTTAGGGGAGCTACTTCTACATCGCAAATCCAGATCTCTCAGGTCCAATCGTTTTAGCTAAAAAACTAAAAGTTATCTGCCCACCTAGTTGTCAGTTTGATAGAGTTATCTCCCTTTGATACAGGGAGAAACGCCAAATCTCCTGATTACTTCCTTTGCTACTGGACCGGATGCCATGCTATCAAAACTGGTGGGGAGAGTGTATGTATAAAATGATCGGGTTAGTATTATTGAAGAAATATATTTTATTAGAATTCGTTCGTTTCGTCGTCCAGTATGTTACCCGATCTTAATATCTGATGATAACAGTTAAGAGATGGACGGAGATACACCCCCTTACTCTGGAGAGACGATCTCCGGACCCTATGCTATGAAAGGCAGCTTCTAAATAACATGACTGGAGAATAGATTCCATAACTTGACGAGAGGTTTCGAAGGGGAAAAGTTTTCCCTCCCGCAAATTCAATGAAAGTTGTGAAGGCGCGTCCTTATCAAACACTCAGTCGACCAGCGAAGGTAACCTGCTGCGCCATGGCTATAGATCCCATCAGATCGAGTTGAGTCTTTTATGATGAAAGCTATCTGAGATAAAAGCTGGAGAAATTTACTCGAATCTCCATCACACAGCCGGGATAAAGACAGGGAACAGTTTCGCTCAAATTCAGTGTTTGTGGCGACTCGAGATGCGAAGCAAATTCATTTGGTCTGGTGTTATTTTTCGATATGCAGACCTAATAACTCACTTTATCTAGAACGAAAGCGTCTGTGCTGATATTTTCTCCTTTTCCTCAGTGTGGGTTAGAGAAGACTTGATCTACTTCGATGCAACTGCTCATTCCTTCGGAATTACCACTTAAGAGCTCGCAATGCGTCCTGTACACGTCCTTGCGATGACGTGTTCTGACTTGACAGGAATTTCATTATACGTTCACCAACCCTGGGTTGGGATGAAACATCCGCCGTCGTGGTTGCTTGAGCAGATGATGGACTATCTCGAATTTTCTTTCGATTTCTGTTCCAAGATTGATGAGGTCTTTGATCCATAATTTTTCCGATTTGGGTGGAGCAATCAGGATGAAGCGACACTCAGATTGTCTTTTTTTCTGGCTACCCTTTGGAATCAGAGGTGTTGGAGAGTTAGCGTGTGCGTCCAGACCTTTCCAGTCCATAGAAAGAGCATCGACTGCCCAGGCCTTCGCATCTGGGACTGGTGAGAAAAAAGGTTGAGAGTATGGCATCCCACCTTCCAAATAGATCCACCATTGGTTGATCCCATCGGACATATATTTGACTGAAAACTGAGGGATGAAGAGACCATTACGTTTGTATTATTTGATTCTTCGGGGATAGCAATTCCTCTTAACATTTAGTCGGCCTGAAATATGACGAATTTGGATGTGGATTTTTTTGTTGAAGAGGACACCATAAAACCATCCCATGCAAGAACTCAAAGGTGGGTCTTGCTTCCACCTTGCCGCTTGAGATAAGTCACCACAGCTGTCGGACAGAAGAACTCCCTTCTTGTGTAGATTCTCCTGCCACCAATAAAATCTTTCGAAACTGCCCCGAGAATGTTGCCTGCAAATAATGATCCCGAGGGGGCCACGCTTCATTGGCTTCCCAGAATAATGGAAGGAGGTGTGCCCCAGTCCTATGTGATCACATCCGTACAGATTTACATAGATTTAATGCAGAGGTGTACCCGGAGTAACCAAGTGAGGTTGCCCCATCTTCTGAGATGGAACCTTATATTTGTGCAGATTGTGAAAGGTTAGTCTAATGGGCAAAGTCTCGGCGTCTGTTTGGACAAAAGAATCATTTGTAATAGCTGCATAAATAGAAGATCTTGGATTAAGAGGTCCGCTGACGCACTGAGCAAAACCATCAGGCGAAGAAATTCTAGAAACCACCATTGTACTGACTTTGAATTCTCATTAATGTTGGAGACATACTCATTTTACTGAATGTTGCACCCCATACTTAGATATACAAAATTTTGAGATGGTACGAGGTAGGATTTGTTCTTGCTGACAAGGAAACCCAGACTGAGAAGAGTAACAAAATCTTGCTCCAAGGTATAACTAGCCTGATCTGTTGCAGAATATAGTCCAGGTATTAGATCTTGGGCCGTGGAAGTGGTCTGGACATGGGCCATTTCCCGATCCATCAATTGATTGAGGCCCCAGAGACTTATACTGATTCTAACTGGTATTGCCCGGAACTTGTATAACGACGTATTTTAGGCGAATCGCATGAACTCCCTAAAAGCCGTGAGAATGGAGACATGGAGACGTGAATATATGTATCATCCAAGTCCACACTGAATGCGTAATCTCATTCTTGGAAGGCATTTACAACCAGTCGTGGTGTTTCATCGTGAACCAAAGGATGCGATTGAATTGATCGAGTGCGCTTAGGTCGATGGCAAGACGACGAGTGCCGTGTCTGTAGCGGAGGCAACCCTGGACAAAGGAGGAGGTCCGTTGAAAGTGACACTGAGTCCCTCTGAAACCACTTGTTGGGTCCATGGGTCGTCGTGGCATATCTTGTCCAATTCGCCAGCAGAGAATATGAGCCTTTCCCCTGTCGGGATTTGTGATAACGGCAGCCTGAAGCTGATTTCATTTTTTGAGGAAGGGATTCTCTTTTGGAAAGAAACGCTGGTGAAAACGATCACACGCTCTCTGCTTCTTGTACACTTTTTTCGTGAGAACGAAGTTTTTTTTTTTACGGCTTTAGAATGGTAGGACACCTGCCCTGTGCCTTGTAAGCTAGCGGTCTCCCTTCGATCCTTTCGTTGATTTCCTTGAAAATCCCTCTTCTGTAGCTGAGACTGTGACGGAGGAAAATTGGTTGCTTGTTTGCGAATTCTCGTCAACTCGTCAACCTGACCCTTATTTAGGAGAGCGTAGCTTGGCCTTATGATGGTCCTATGTAAGGTTCAGGTAGATAGCACTGCATCTCATTCAGCCATTTTTAAGTTTGCAGGTGCTGTTATGGCACTGGTCAGAGAATGATGGACAGCTCTGTTAACACGCATGTCATTCTGAAAATAGACTCATGCGCATGTCATGTGGGATTCTGGGTGGGAGACAATACACCATGTTCCGCCTGTTGAAAGATCCCCTGAGATACTAGATCCATCATGGAATCACAGCCACGACATTGTGAACCAACTGATGTGTGCTTTTAAAAGACTTCCAATCCATGTGTACAGAGTATGGAATTGGCAACTCTAAATAACACAATATCTCAATAGACTACTGGGGTATCCAATTGGAAAACTGGTATGTGGATTTATAGCACGACCGACTACAGTACGAGGGGCTGCTTCTTTGCCACAAAGCAGAGCTGTTTGACGAGTGGATCTTGTAAATGATAATATAAGCAGCCCAGAAAGTCAGTAACTTTGTCAGGATGTGGAAGTAATTTGAAAGTAGATTCGTCTTTTATAGTCAATTATTAACTGATACAGGAACTTGGGAAAGGCAGTTGCTATGGAGGGAGAAGGAAGACAGATATCCGCTGCCGCTTGGCGGAAAAGGTCTTCAGTTGAAGCCTGTAAGAATGAGTCTTCACGCATCAAAAAATATCAAATAGCGACGAAGGGACTTCCGAATAAACTTCGTTGTCCATGCATAAAGGAGTTGAAGCTGAAGTCTCTTTTGCTAACTGCGTGGTAGCTGGAGAAGATTATTGAGGATGATAGCTCACTAACTCGTCAAAACGTCATCAGTTAGATACGGTGACTTTCACGCAGTCGTTAAGTACAGACACTCTTTGAGTGGCAAATGCTCAATAACAAAGTGAAGCCACATCTTTTGGATACTAAGGCACTAAGCTGGGTATCGTACACAGGCAATGTTTAACGACACTCTGCGGGGTTAGACTTATCCATGAGAGTTCCTGTATAAACTGTGTGCGTCAAACTGGACACAACGATCAGAGGTATATGGCAGAGTCCGGACATAATACAGCAAGACCATCTTGGTTGGAGTGACATTGTCCAGTCTTTGAGATTGGGAGGGAGTACGGCATATTGATTCACGTAGCCGGTCCTTAATTCTGATATAAGAGATGGTAACTTAGAATGATTGTTAGCTTTCTATCTCTCCCAAGGTGAGCTTCTGTGCTTTTCCCTTTGGTACTCCTGTCCATAATAGGCAGGTCCGACGTGTATTCGTAGATTGACAACCGGAATAAGCTACACATGTAGAGTGGTTGTCAGCCTGGTCTTGCCTATGGTCTAAATCTGCAAGGGAAAATAGAGTAGACAATATATAGAGATGTATTGCGGCACGGGTCCTACTTTATGTACTTCAGAGTGTACGTACAGAGCTACACACTATGACAATTACCTGTAATAGGGCGCACATGGCTGCCCTTACAGGTAGAGAATGAGTGCGTCACTATTACTGAAATACAGCTATAGCAATGTGAGGGGACGCAATCACGACCCATGCAGGTACGTACCAAGGGTAACTCAATACTCGAGGACGGCAAAGTGATGACACTGAAAAGCCAGAAATTTTGTTTTAGTATAAAGGAAGAACATAAGTGTTCGAAACTTTGAGCATACTTTCTTTCAAACAGAACGCTCCCCCAATCTGATTTAAGGTGGAAGAGTTCCATATTGCTTGTATGTGGATTGTGAGGTCTCTCTGTATGCAGAGAGCGTTCTACTCGGCACAAACTTAAGTAGTAACTGAAGAAGGGATTTGTTTATCAAGGGGAAATCACCCTACCAAACTGCCACCTAGGTGGGCAGATAACGTTTAGCTATTTTGCTAAAAAATTTTATTCCGGATGCGATTGATTTACATGATCATAGTAGCTCGCCGAAGGTATTATGATAGGATAACGTATAAGAAGAAGAAGAAGAAGAAGAAGAAGAAGAAGAAGAAGAAGATGAAGAAAAAGAAGAAGAAAGAAAACATATGCAAAAAAAGGAATTCACTTTCACTAACAATTATATCTAAACAATTCGTATTGAAAACATCATCAGTATGTAAAGTATAGACTGTGCGATCGCAATTGAAATATTAAAATTTATATTCGCAATTATACTTTCCAGATGAGAATCCAATTTCTTCAACACGCATTCATTTTCCTATTTCCAGTAATTAGATACAAAGTTTCCAGATTTTTTAAATACAAATGTACGTATGTAGCTTGTTTATGTACCTGGCACACTCGTCATAATTTGTTTTCTCGCATCAGTTATTATTTCCCTTTTCATTTGCCACATTTGTGTACAGTTTCAACATAGGTATCATTGTAGCTATAGAATTATAACAAACAAACATTTGCACCAATATTGCATACAAAATGCAGCTAAATACACTAAATTTAATGAACAGGTGTAGCGTGCTCTTTTAATAAGTTGTGTTTATGTACAGGCGAGTGTTTCTATAAAGGTTGACTTCCATCACTCCACAAACTATATTGTCCTATATACTTCCCTTCTTGACAGGTTTAAGGAACACATGTTCAAAATGTTGTTAAATTTCCACTCCGTTCTCCATGAGAAGCAAAGCAAATTCATCAATATTTTAAATTACAAGAACTAATGTGTTCTTGGAGGGCTTAGAAATTTTTCTGTCATCAGACAAAGGCGACATATATCAAGGGAAGTTACTCTTTAGTGCATAACTATAGGTATTATTTCAACAAATGAAGATGACATCATACGATTAGATATTTCGCACTAGTGTCATTTACATGGTTCAATTTACCTACAAGGGATTGAATGTAAAAGCTTTTTTTAACCTGTGAACAAATACTATTTATTTCTGTGGGCTGATATGAAATGCTCATTGAAACGTGTTTTTTCTTATGTCATAAAAATATTAGATTTAACACAAAATTGTGTGATATACATGTTTGAACAGTACAACTTGTTTGTCCTACGAATCAACTGCATATCCTCAACACACGTCGGATCATCCCTGTAGCAAGGAACAAGTACTGTGTTCAGATCATAAGAGTCCATTGTTACGCCAGCGTTACGTGAGCAAGAAGCTATCTCTTCTTATGGATGTATTGCCGTATCAGTTTCTTTTGTACATAAAAATCCTAATTGTCGATAATACTATTTGATGCAAGATTTGTACAAAAAGTTGGACTTGGGGCAATGAAATAGAAATATGAAGACACAATTCATTCTGCATGTAATATGAGCATGCTCTATTACTGATCTCGAGTACTATGGTAATACACCACCTTTTAAAATAATATGATCCTTCTGTGAAGGAATATCTATTGAACTATTAAAACAAATGTTTATTACAAATTCAATATGGTGACAAGCTTTTGTGCCTTGGCATTTACTTGACAATAGTAATTTAGGATTTACCTAAATTCTGGTTATGGGTATTAATTGACCTGAATAGCACGAACAATATATATATATATATATATATATATATATATATATATATATATATATATATATATATATATATATATATATATATATATGTGTGTGTGTGTGTGTGTGTGTGTGTTTACACTTACCTATACTGAGAGGTTCCGAATTCCAGTGGATGTCGAAGTCATTAGTGGTCTCTTCCGTTAGTTTTTGAAAATGACTTACATCTGAAAATTAATATATATATATATATATATATATATATATATATATATATATATATATATATATATATATATATATATATATATAGATAGATAGATAGATAGATAGATATATTACTAATTTGAGCTCATGTATATCAATGTTATCCTCGTACTTATGAATTTGTCACACTTTTCAAATAAAATCCAATGTGAATACGATGTTTGAATTTAATTTGTTTCGTCGGACCAACACCTCTGCAAGACAGAAAATACAAATCTTACTTAATATGACTTGTTATTCCATGAATTCTCTCTTACGTCATTTATGACTTGCTATTCTGAGAATTCTCTCTTACGTCATTTGTTTAAAACTTTACAGTTACAAAATAAATGTTATCTTTCAAATTACTTTATCTGGTAAAAATAATATAGCCTGATTACTCTTTGAATCATACTCTCATTTTCCAGTAACTTCTGTGAAAAATTTTCCAAGTCAATCTTTCAATTGGTAGAAATCAAAATAAAAGCAGAGGTGAGTGTAATACTACAGAATACATATCGAACTCGAAGAAAATTGAATGCAAATAATTCGAAAATATGCAAACCAATCTAAAATCGAAATCTCTTTTACAACAATTGATTTTTTTCCCAAATATAAAAAGAACTTACGATTGTAGGTCAAAAGCAATTCGGGTTCTTCGTCTTCGTATATATCTACCGCTGATACTAAATTAACAGACTGAAATAAAAAAATAAACAGAAATTTGGAATTAAAATACACAGTGATAAACATATAGCTCGTATAAAGACTATGTCATGATACGTATTATCTATTATCTATTATCTAACTAATCTAATTAGTTGTCGTACATCTCATTTTCTAAAGTGCTCATTGGTAGATAGGATCTTCATCAGATGATAATTACACGTGTTTGCCTTGTCTTCGTACCAAACTTTTGGACTTAAAATCGCAGCGCTACGCAGTAAACTAGAAATAATTAGTTCATAACACAAGAATGGGACTAGCTCTGTATTCATGCACCCATTTTAAGAGCGTTGACATTTAAAAATATAAAGCTATATTTTAATTCTTCAGCATGGTTATTATTTCTGTAGCTATTTTGTAATTATAATTAAATGAACTTCCTGTGTTACATAATTCACAAAATCATCGCGCTTGAAAATCGATTGCACACTAAGAATGAGTAGCGGTTGCTTTGCAGTGTGCCATTAATTTGTTATTTTCATGTCCTCGCGAATCATGCAAAAATATAAATTTCAATGCTATTAACAAACAAACAAAAAAAAAAAAAAAAAATGCCGAATATTTTGTTTCGAGATTTGTCTGCTCGAGAGATTCTAATAGATTAGATACATTCCTCTTACTTCATACATTGGAATTGAGATATACAGTTTGAGACACAAGATTGCTTACTTGTGTAATCTTCAAATACATTACCTTGATTGTGTCTATATGAAACAACTGCAGTGTATCACCATTCTTTTCATTGATCAGGTCAAACTGGTTTTTGTACCCGACACAAATTTGATTACCTCCCTTCGTACAGTCAACGAGAGTCAAAAGCTGTGGCGTTTCGAAGGCCTCCAATTCCTGAAGAAAAAAAAGAAAAAAAATTATATATATATATATATATATATATATATATATATATATATATATATATATATATATATATATATATATATATATATAACCTGTATCAATTTATTTCTTATATCAAGTTATTTTACAATACAACAACATGAAATAATAGTTATAAACCCCCTCCTTACCCCCCACAAAAGATCAAACAACTTGGGGAATGCTTTCCCTACATACATAAATACATAAATACGTACGTATGTAGATACATACATACATACATACATACATACATACATAGAAGTTTTCAGGTCTTTATTCTTACTGCTTATCCTGACAGCATGCCTAACTGTCATTTAAGTCCATTTGTACAAATAAAAAAATACGTGGTCCCAGCGAAGATAGAGTTTGGTTGAGTTTTTAAGCTAAACAATAATCAGCTACTTTACTTTACTGTAAATATTAGGACTACATGCAAAACTCATAGTTAAACTTCATACATTTCTTCCAAATTAAAACTCTTTAGAATTTAAATTAATATAGCAGTAACAGAAGTATAGTAGTAATACACGAACTATTAATATATTTCAAATATTGTGTACTATGAAATATTTGGAGAGATTAAAAATAAGGTAAAGAGTATGTGCATGTGGTAGGAACTCACCCTGGTCAGGTTGAAACCGTCTGTGGTCTCCAAATCGACTGCAGGATACCAAGTCATCCATTCTGTCGTGTGCTTCCAGTGAAAGACCAGGAGTTTTCTTCCTACCGCTACCACCATACGGAGGTGGCTTGAGCCAGGCCTACTGATGGCATACATGTGACAACCTGGAATGCGCAAAGAAACTGCTAATTAACGTAACCAAGGAATGGTAGACAAAAAATGAAAAAAAAGCCGTGCCATACATGCATGAAAATGGATTTCGGTATAGGCCATGAGCTAAACGGGATGCAGGTTCAAAATTCTTGTAACACGTTTAATGCTGAATACTCCTTTGACTAATTTACACCAGACAATAAATATTTCTGGAAATTAGAGAATGATATGATACTATTCTCTGACATTTTGCATATCTCGAACAAAATTCAATATTTGTTCCCTTATTGTTCTTACCGATGCACAAAAGTTACACTTTTAAAGAGCTTAAAATGAGTTCATATCTAAAAAGGTCCTATCATTCTTTCGCAAAATATGATCTTTCTTTTCAAGATTTTTCAAACATAAACTTTTACTTTATATAGTTATTTATATCTATATTGTGTGATTAATAGTTGTCCATGATTTAGGGTAATGCCTGCCTGATTTGTGTCATGATTCTACGAGATAAAGAAGATGTTTACCTGAATTTTAGTTTAGTTTTAATTTAGGACCTTGGGGTTTCCCTGGGAAATTCTACTGTGTCTTAGGTCAAGTGAAACCATTATATATGGGATTTGATAAACAATTATTCATTCCTGTTTTATGACCAGTCTGTGGAATCACTTATAGATGTGTTCAGATATGATTCGAGACAAGTTATTTATTTAAATTCTTCATAAGAGTTATAATATGCTAATTGACTTTTTGGACCAATTACAAGTTTGGGATTAATGAGGACTCATTCAAAGACATTCCGAATTATATGATTTGTGATTTAATTCAGAAAGCTATTTATTTTGAATTTCACTTTGTATTGTAGGCAAATAAATTATTTGTCGTTATTTTCCAAACTTCCTGGTTTCTTTCTGTTACAAATATTTAAACCATGTGTGTGTGTACGCGCGCGCGCGCGCGCGCGCGCGTGTGTGTGTGTGTGTGTGTGTGTGTGTGTGTGTGTGTGTGTGTGTGTGTGTGTGTGTGTGTGTGTGTGTGTGTGTGTTGGCATTTATGTGTTATTCAAGAACCTTCATAAGGCATAACGGAACAAGCAAATAAAGAAACTGGATTAAAATCTTACCCTTCGCTTTCTCCAACCTGCGATCCTTGCAGTCTGCTTTTGTCCTCACTATGCTTTCGTGAGCCTCTCCTTCGAAGTCTAACAACTTAAACACACATATCCTACCATCTTTACCTGCAAGCAAAGAGACCCTGTTATTGCTATCCTAACAGTATAGCAGACGGCTTCTAGATCTTGCAATTACCAAATGTCGGAAACGTTTGCAGATTTTCAACCACCCGCATCGGCCTTTCCTGTTTATCTACCTTCTAAGAAAAGAATTTATCTGCGATTATTTAATTTCTAGGATGTACTTTTCCGACAACTCTGCAAAATTAAACAGCGTGCTAACAATTACTTGCTGTGTATCATTAATTTTATTTCTTTTAATACTACAAGCCTTATTAAAATTACGTTCAAAGTGAGAACAACGACGACATCGTAAATAAGCAATAGTATTATAAGCTTCTCTTCCCAAATTTTACTTTCGAAAGGTTTTCTTCTGTTCACGACAATCTCTAATTATTTTCCGTATTCTTCAATGTCGACAAAACTTACACATTTAAAAACAACTTTTCCTTCGTCTTTACAACATTATAAAGTAATCTCTCGCATAATCTATTACGACAAAAACAATTTATCTGATGTTACGCTATCACCCTTAGTGAATTGTTTATTATATGGCCTAGTTATTTCTTTTTTGTCAATGAAAATATATGCAATTAAATATCTTAGGAACAAACATCACCGTATTTTCCCTAATTATATAAATATAACTGCTTATAAGAGTAGTGAATCCAGTTACCTTTATCTGTTCTCAAGATAAGGATGCCGTGAGTCTCCACTATGTTTATTTGCTTGACATTAACCGTTTTATCGAACAACGTCCTGGAAGGCAATCCATCTGCAATTATAAAAATGGTGCAGAATGAATCATCAGTATGGGTAGAATTAAGATCGTAAATAATCACTTCCAAGAAATATCCGGGGATTTGTCTTAAATTATTGTCACATTTTGATGCCCACTGGCAAACAATTGGGTTTTATTTTCATATCTTTGGATTATAAATTGGTAAAGCATTAGTTACTGGTAAGTGGAATATACTGCTATGAATGAACTTTCGTGGGCCTCAAAGTTTGTAGTTTTGCAGCATATGTTTTTGCCTTTTTTATTCTTAGCATTATTGCAATAATGGCCATTATATTATTATTATTATTATTATTATTATTATTATTATTATTATTATTATTATTATTATTATTGATAGAGAGAAGTATTTAAAATTAAATCACTGATTACATAGAATTTTTTTTTTTCTTATCCAAGCAATTCATCGTTATCATACCTTCTAACAATATTGTACCGGCTTCATTGCAAATGACCAGCTTGTCCCCTAAAAGAAAACAAAAAAAGCACTGTACATATATGAAACATAAAGTTAAATAACTCCATTCTTTGATTATTCTTTAATAGCATGCCGAAAATGTGGTTAATGTCGTGCGAACTCTTCATTTGTGCAAATTAACAATGTTTTTTTTAAAAATACAAAAAAAAAAAAAAAAAAATTAGATTATCATAATGTAGATATAATGAATATTCATTATCATTTAGATTCTACCCAGATGGGATTCTTTTCTTTTTAATTTTTATTTTTAATCAAGTAATCTTTTATGAAAATGTATTGTCACAAATAAATAAATGAGTAAACAAACTGGCGAAGCTGGGAACAGTAATGATCGAAATATGTCAGTAAACGAGTAAAACAGTGATACTGTTAAGAATGAAATAGATCAGTAAATGAGTGAGCCAATTAATGATACCGTTAGTAATGAAATAAGTTAGTAAATGAGTAGACCAATCAGTGCTACTGTTAGTAATGAATTTGGTCAGTAAATGAGTGAACCAATCAGTGCTACTATTAGTAATGAAATAGGTCAGTAAATGAGTCAACTTATCAGTGATACTGTTAGTAATGAAATAGGTCAGTAAATGAGTCAACCAATCAGTGATGCTGTTAGTAATGTAATAGGACAGTAAATGAATCAACAAATCAGTGATACTGTTAGTAATGAAATAGGTCAGTAAATGAGTAAAGCAATCAGTGCTACTGTTAGTAATGAAAATAGGTAAGTCAGTAAATGAGTAAAGCAGTCAGTGATACTGTTAGTAACGAACATCTTAAATTGTCTCCATACCCCAAGAGTCAGCTGCTGATATAGGAAACTGGAAATCGGTGTGGCAGAGTTGAGGTTCCCATGGCTGAAACATAAAAAGAATGAAGATTGGATAATTTTGTATACATGATGATCACTGTTTGTAAAATCAGGAAATACATGGCCTTCGTCCATTGAACAGATGAACGACGTTAGAAGTGGCACAGAACCCGCCATTGCTCACACATGTACATTATTTATTCCGTGGCATCATGGGAATTCATCAAATCGAACATCAAGTTCATTCATCGATTTAGATATTCTATCTTCGGCAATGCATGCATCGGTTTCCATTTTCAAGGTTAAACATATTATTAAAAGAAAGCAACAAAATTCCAGAAGAAAAAAAATCACTAAATTTGTTGAGGTTAATTTCATAAAACATCTATTAAGCTGGTTTTCGTAAGGTACTATTTGACTTTCCGTACTTGAATATCAGACTGATATCTCCGCCATTTTCAAGCAATTTCTCACAGTACCCTCCTTTATCCCCACACTATATCTTCTTTGTATCACAGTATCCTTCAAACAGAAGTCTAGTACAGATTGTTACCGATAGGTGTCGCTCATATTTGTCTTACTATTTTCAAAGTATACCATCTATATATCATAAATTCCATCAGCACCATTTGTGTCTCAGAGTTAAATTTAAACATTTTAATAATGCACTTTGGAGTTGATAGAATAAATTGGTACAAACGCGGGTCATGCCTTTCGCTTGTGCACTTGCGTGTGTACTCTCGTGCAGAAGCGAAAAGCTGCATTACCTACATATATTTAGTTTTCAGTCAGAAATAGCAACAAAAATATGAAAATTGTGCAATTACATAGTTTAAGATGTTTCTATATTAGGAATTGTGACAAATCATGGGCGGATTGGGGATTATTGTGGGTGGGGGTGCCTAAAAGTAGGAAAGTGGTCTGTGAGTTTCGAAGGCATGGTTTTAACAATCTAACCTATGCCCTTTCACGCCTTAGCTGGCTAACCTATCAATCAAGGAGTGACTGTAGCCTACTTTGATTAAGCCTCGTTTTGAGCGTTAAATCATTGATACAGACATTCACCTAATACAAGTATTGCGAAGATCTCACGGAGTCAAGCGAGATCTGGTCGAAAGAGACAAAATGGTGTTGTTGTTGTAGGGCTTAACGCCATTTTTCAGCACACGATAGGCTATACATGGCGGCCAGCATTAATGGTGGAGGAAGAAACCGGGAAATCCCCGGAAAGAACCACCGACCCACGAGAAGCTACTGGCAAGCTTTCTCACATATCCACATTCGCCGAATCCGAGATTCGAACCCACGCAGATAGAGGTGAGATGGCAGTGATCCGTAACGAAGAGCGCTTTAGACCACTCGGCCACTCGGGGCCCCGAGACAAAATGTATGAGGCCATCGATTAGATTTACTTTTGCATGTATCACATATTTCTGTGAAAAAAAAGTGTTAAAATCCACTACAACACAACATTTAGACGAGAAGAATGAGATGCACATTAAATGCTGCTGATAATTATGGTGGACCCAGCCTGTCGCTCCACCTTGCCCGCAATGGTGGTGAGTGGGGGTTTGATGAGGTCTCTGTCTGTCAATAAGATGACTTACTTTTCTTTTATATTGCAGTGCACAATTTAATCAGCGGTATCATGAAGGATCCGAGTACTGATAATCAGAAGATTTA